>JAKUCV010002446.1:14583-32212 GCA_028386065.3 Turnera subulata | reverse complement strand
TTAGTATTCTGATAGGATGGGATGGGATGAGAAATGCTGAAAACTTCTGTGTGTTTCTTTTTGTATCACAACAGTTAAATTATATTGCCAATAATGTCAACACGATTTTCCTATGAACCTGAAAATCACATCATCATTGATTATAGTATAGACGAGACACACTGTGCTGCTTGATTGCGCCTTCTATTACTACAGGGCTGGCAGAAGGAAACTTTGCTCGTCTTTGAGCGGTTTTATGGTGCAGGATCTTCTAGCTGGCTCGAAGGATGGTTGGAATAAGGAGCTGCATGGTAAGAAGTCTAATTCAAAGGGATGAAGCAGAACGCATCTTAACCATTCCAGTGGCAGAAAGCATCAAAGCATCTTAATATGTCAAATGATTGTTCAAAGTCTTAAAACAATCTATATATTTTCGACAAAAAAAAAACAATCTATATATTAAGAGAGAGAGAGAGAGAGTAATTTGTTACATGACCAAGTTAATAATATTAATTGATTTCTTTTTTGTCGAAAATTAGTGATTTCTGTTCTTCCAAAAGTGAATGATAACAACCCAAGCTAACAATTATATGGGATGACAAGCCACCCAACTGACGAAACTCTCCATGAACGTGAACGACTTGTAGTCCAGATTGGATTGACAAGTCATACACTAAGGAGACGAGAATGACTATAGCTTCGGTCTGATCTCACCACCCTCATCTCCTTACTGGGCGATTACCATGCATAGTATTTCTTAGCATGGCTGTAACATCACAGCTTTTTGTTTATCTCCATTTAATAAAATTCTATTTAGCTTTTTAAAAAGAAAAACAAAGACTTTGGTCTTCGAGGAATGTTTTGATAAATCATGAAGATAATCTTTTCGATTGGGAATCCTTGGAGGAGTTGAGCATCGTGGTTGTCGATTCTTGTCAGCCACGCATCCTATAGTGATGAGAATTGGAGATAAATTAAGTTGCTAAACTGACCAGAATCCAACAAGTTCTTAATCATGAACACATGCTTAATCAACCACGGAGAGGATGTATATTCGCGCGAGAGGGCTTAAATTTAATACTTATTACCCCAAGTTCACGCCTGCCAGGTCGTCTTTGGAACAGGCTGAAGTTGATTTTTCTTACAATTAATATGGTGGTAGGCTGGTAGCTAGCTACAGAAGTAAGTGACTCTTACCCTTAAAAGCTCGTGGGCTGAAAAACCACGGGTTTTTGGTACAGATGGTACCCATATTTTATGGTTTGAGACAATCATGTACCTACAACTTTTCTCGAGACATTTATGTACCTGGATTTTTAACGGACAAGTCAATCATGGGTCTCGGGCTGGGTATATGCTGATGTGGAGGATGCCCAAAATTGGGCTGCTGCCCGTAACTCAAAACGACGTCGTTTCACTATAATACGACGTCGTTTCATCTCCACGTGTCAAATAAAGTCCCAACCATTTCCCAACACCTCACTCAGCTTTCAATCCGGTTCTATCTTGGTTTTTAAGAGGTTCAACCAAACCCAAACCATGTCGTTTCAACTTTAATTTATTTTTCCTAATTTTTTTTGCAAATTAATTTTTCACTTTAATATCTACTAACCGAAATAAGAAAAGAAAAAACATAAAAAATAAGCCAGGTACAATAATCTGTCTTCTGTCTAAAAAAGAAGGAAAAAAAACAAGACACCACCCTAACCTCACCCCTCGCCGCCAACACACCTCCGTCCACCCCTGCAGCCCCTGGGCTATTATCTGTTTTCTTCCTCTCTTGTTCTGGTGGCGGTGTCAAGTTTGGGCAATGGTGGTTGTGATTGTGTAATCGCGGATGAAGGGAGAGGGAAGGGTGAGGAAGAGGGCGGGGAGGAGGAGAGTTGGCTGGGTCTGGTGGTGTCGGATCTGGTGGTGTCGGTGTTGGGTATTGACAACGGCGGGCTGTTGTGTTCCAGGTTGCGGATTGAGCAGATTTGGAGATCGAAATTTGATGCTTGCAGTGGCGGTGGACAACGGCGGCGAGGCAGCCTCTAGGTGGGGGAACGCTGCCGGAGCATTGTGGGTCTATCCCGGCTGCCTGTGGTGGATGTGATAGGGCGGCTGTGAAGGAGAGTCGGCTGGGTCTATCCTGGCTGCCTGTGGTGGATGTGGTAGGGCGGCTGGGGGTCGGTGCGGTCGGCAGAGTGGGGTCCTGAGGAGGTCTCATGGCGGCGCTCTGAGGTGGGAGGCGAGGTGGCAAATACCGGTCGTTTGGAGGGGGAGTCAGCAGCTGCTTTAGTAGGGGTTGGAGCATGGAGGTGGCAAGCGGCGGGATCGTGGTGGAGATCGCCGTGAGGGAGGGAGATGTGGCAGCGCCTTGGGCAGATGAGGGGAGGGTGGTGGTGTTTCGTGGAGGTGGTGGTGGTGGTGTTCTCCTAGGATCATGCCTTGGTTAATTTTTTGTTTTCTATTTTTTTTAAGAAAAAGTGGTGACCGGTGATAAGGAATATTGTGAAAAGATTATGAAAATAGATTGGATTATATGTCCTCTTTGAAATTATGTTTTTTTTCAAAGAAAATCCTGATTTGATAAGGTATTTTTAGCTCCATTAAATTTTTAAAAAGAAAAATTGGAAGTATGACGTAATTAAGATTATAAAATAAATATCATTTTGTAAAAAAAAGATAAATACAGTTTTAAATTTTTTGAGAAATTAATTAGTTTTACGGATAAAATAGGACCCACTTGTATGTTAATCTTTTATCTCTTTATAATTTTATCATGGTTAATAAAACTATTTAAAAATTTAAACATGGCATTTTTTTAGAAAAAAAATTGGTTATGGATTATATTTGTGGTTAATTAGTAGGTTAAAAAAATTTTTGATTTAATGTTTATAATTGATACATGAGAGGATGGTTCGGGTCACTTAATTTTTTGGTTGAACCTCTTCATTTGGGGTGAGAACCGGTTTGGACCCACCCTTGCCATGTGGACGACGAAACAACGCCGTATTGTTGTGATACGACGTCGTTTTGAGGGGCGGGCAGCAGGTCAAAAAAGGGCTAAATCCATGTCAGCACATGCCCAGCCCGAGGCCCGTGACCGAACTGCCCACGAAAATTCCAGGTACATAAATGTCTCGAAAAAAGTTGTAGGTACATGATTGTCTCAAACCATAAAATATGGGTACCATCCGTACCAAAAACCCAAAAACCACCACATCGTATTTGTCCAGGGATTGTAAAAGCGTTGTCTAGCCGCCGCCGGGGTGATTGGAGAAACAAAGGTGGATTTCTTGAGATTGCTTGGCAATGTTGAATCTGTTTCGTTGTGGCCTGCCACTCTTGAGGTGATTAAGTACATATATATGTTCATGGTGTTCATGGTGTTTTATCCAAGTTATTCCAGACCATACATGCTTTGCTTTCTAATTTTATTTTAGTAATGTAACAGAACCCCTCTACCCGACTAGTCTAATTCTTAAGTTTAGATATATCCCTATGATTTTTTAAAATGCGATTTTACCTTTTCACAAATATGCTAATGTGTTGAATTAACATGCCAAATTATCTAAAGGTGGGCCTGTATTTCCATAAGCTCTCTATATATTTTGTTAAATAACCAATGGATAATAGTTTTTCAGTGAACAAAAACAAAGACAGTTTGGCCGAGTGGTCTAAGGCGCCAGATTTAGGCTCTGGTCCGGAAGGGCGTGGGTTCAAATCCCACAGCTGTCATGTTTTTTTCTCTCATTTCCCTTCAATTTACATATTTCTACAATCAAATTAAAATTATACCACTCAAATCAATCCTTTTAATCAACTAATTATTTATTCAATTTTTAACTTTATTTTTTTTTAGGAGCAAAAAATAACAAGCTATTCCGAAAATAATTTTAACTCTTGTGATACAAGAAAGAAAACACAGGAAATTGAGAGCAAGTTTTCAGAATTTCTCTTTGTGCTTTGTTATCTTGAGTATGTAGTGTGATTATTCTTCTGCTGTTCACTGCACCTGATTTATCTCTATTGATTTAGTGTCCTGTGGATCATCATCGATTTATGCCTCTAGTTCAAAGAGTGATCCAAAATCGACACAGGATAATTGGTTTCCAACCATGATGATACTTCTAATCATCCACGGCAAAAAGCAACAGGCGTTAAGTGCAGGCTAGCATATATATATATATAGGGGCGGATAAGAAAATTTAAAAATGAAAAAACAAAGTCCTTGCCAAGACTTGAACCCAGGTCAACCACTTGAAATGCAAAGAGCCAACCACCAAAATTACCTAACATTTTATGACTAATTATTACCATATATATAGAAAATCAAGTTCTACGGCGGGCTTGGCTCCTCTTGCTCTCCCCTATATCCGCCCCTATATATATATATATATATCACTGCTAACGAATTTTTTTTACTATGAAGTAAGCAAATTAATCGAAACAATGAACTGAATCGTACATCTACGATGGCACATCCAACATGAGCAACAAACACGCAATTCCCTCGCTCTAACATAAAACCGATATCAATTTGGGTTTCTTAATTGGCTCCTCACAAAGCATTAATCATCAACATAATAATTGATATCAAGCTAATTAACCAGGAGGTAGTTAAAGAGTGTTCTTGCTGATGAATGCAATTTCTACTCTAATCCGAGAAACAAGATGCATGCGTGGAAATGAAGAGTTTAGGAATTGACAAATGATGTGCTTACTTGGTTATAGTTGGTGCGTTCCTTTATGATTATTTTGTTTGAATAGTACTACCACAGCAACAATAATCGCTTTGGGCAGAGAATGAGACTGAAGAGATGGTAATCATGGAGTAGCTACTGTGTATATAGAGAACATGAAACTGGACGTGCATGGTACATAAAGAGATTTTAGTTTTTCCTTTGTAAGGTCGGAGCAAAAGGGGAAGAAGAAAGGGCAACGTGAACAACGACTATTTCATAGTTTTTTTTTTTTTTTTTTGCCACAACAGAAATAATGAGAGATATCCAGTTCTTTGACCAACTTGCTCTAGTACTTAATCCATCCATTCCCTGTAGGCTTCCCGGATGTGGCCGCCCTCATCATTCTTACGCGAGCCAAGGGCGTCTAACTAAAGAACAATTATAGTCAGTGTTGTGAGATTAGGGAAAACACCGCAATAGTTGTTATCTTTGTTTTGTTTGGAAGAACGAATTTCGAAGCAAGTTTGCAAATTTCATCCAGCTGTTTACACCAAGACCAAAATCGTAAAGGTCCATTTGTCTGGTCCAAGACCGATGTCATCCGCAGGTCCAGGACCGATGTCATCCACAGGTCCTGGACCGATGTCATTCATCGGGCTAGGATCGGTGTCTTGGGTCACTCGTCTTTCATTGGACTAAGCCTGATATCCAATACAGGTCGGGGGCGCTAGATTGGGATTGATATCTTTCTAAGTCCGATGTTTTATGCTGGTCAAGGATCGGTCCTTGGACTTGAATTTGAATCGTGATTTGGATATTGGCAAATCAAGGATTGGCTTGTGGCCAGGAAATTCCACAGATCGTCCGAGCCTGCGCAATCTTCTATGATTTCTTTTCGTATTTAAAAGTTAAAAGGGAAGGTGTCAGGATTAGAGGATAGCCCGCTTCAAGTGGTGTTTAGAATTTGAAATAAGGTTTTTAGGCGTTTTATGATTTTATCAATTGTTTTGGGATAACCTATATAAGGTTATGGATAACACTTGTCTTGTACCGGGATCGCAAATTTTTCAATGAAAGAACAATTTCTACCTTTTATTAGTTTACCTTATTTATCATGCTTTCTTAGTTTAGTATAACTTAGAAAACCCAAAACACAAAACCCGATTTAGGGCGTTTGACGTTCGTCCGTTCGGCCCTTCACTCAAAGGTCGGATTCGGTTGTCGGTTTGGCCTTTTCATCGGTCGGATCGGCAGGTCAGCTTCAAAACCCAGTCCAGGACGCGCGACACCGTCCGTTCGGCCTTTCAACGGTCGGATCTGGTTGTCGGTTTGGCTCTTCACAGATTCTGGTGCAAAGATCAAACCAAGGGCAGTAGAGGTCAACTATGAGGTAACACGGTGTTTTGAGTGCAGCAGGATCATTTCTAAGGTGCAACTCCGATCCGAACTAGTTGATAGTAGGCCTCCGTCCAGGTTGATCAGGCCCTTAGCTCCCAAGGATCGTAGGTGGCATGTGAACCAGTCGAGGAAGCAACAACAACAAATTCTGGTTTCCCCACACGCACACTTAAGGGAATTGGAGACTCGCTTTGAGCGATTTGGGCTTACCAAGACCCAGAAGAGACGCATGCAGCGCCTGAGGATGGAACTAGGTGTCAGCCACCAGACATCATTGAAGAGGACAGGAGGACCATTGGCCAAGCCTAGGCCAATCCAGAGTGAAGTTGCGGACTCTAGAAGACCGATAGTTAAAAGACTAGGCACTCAGTCTCATCAGTCATCCAGGTTGTTAGAACGAGATCTGGGGGACCAGTGAACCAAGGGCATTCACTGCCCAAGCAGCAGGTGCAGTCGGAGATCAAACAACCAATAAAAAAGGAGATCAAGTCACACCGTGCACAGCCGTTAACCAAGGTTTGGGTCCCCAAACGAAGGTCTATCAACTTGGTCGAACTCAAGAAGGATGCTGCTTTTCCTGAGGTGAACAAGGCTGATGTGGAGAAGCTGCAGGCCATCCAATTTGCCTCTATACCAGTGAAGGCACCAATTTCCAAGAATATTGTGTTGCCAATCTTTTTTAACGCAGGATCGGGCCAGTCACTTTCTCTGGATAGAGATATCATGGAAGAAGAAGAACCTGATGATTTCATGATATTGGAGAACACGGAGATCCAACCTTTGAGGGGTGAGCAGTTTTCTTGTTTTTTCGGAATGGAGTTACGGTACTTATATGGACCTGCATAGTATATTTGTCTGTGAAGCTCGACTTAGATTTTGGTTCTTATACTAAAGGTTGTTGCTTAGTAATTCTGGCCGTGATCGGATCTTTGCTCCTGTCTGCCATGGTCGATTTGTTTAGCCGAACAATCATTCAAGGCTGGTGAAAGTTTGTTTTAGGGTGATGAAGGCTATATTGTTTCTCACAACCAATGCAGGTTGCGGCCATTACTTACTATATTAATCGATCGGCCACTACTACATAGGTCGATCTGGGGGATCATCTACTTCTACCTAGATCGATCTATGACATAGGTCGATCGATGTAAAATCATCTACTGCTACCTGGATCGATCTGTGTCATAGGTCGATCGATCTATAAGGTCACCTACTACTACTTGGATTGATCTGTGACGTAGGCCGATCGATCTGTAAGGTCATCTAATTCTACCTGGATCGATCTATGTCATAGGCCGATCGATCTGTGGGATCATCTACTACTACTTGGATCGATCTGCGAGGTCATCTACTACTACTTAGATCAATCTATGACATAGGCCATTACTTCGTAGATCGATCTGTGAGATCGTCCCTACTACACAGATCCATCTGTGACGTAGGCCATTACCACGCTAGATCAGTCTGTGAGACTGGTCACTACTACATGAGGGGATCTGTGAGATCGTTCTTTAAGTATATATATCTTGCAAATTCTACAAAGAGCGATCTGTGAGATCGTTTATGAAGTTTATATTTCGCAGAGGAAGAGGTCATTTAAGATTTCTTTACAAGAACGATTGTGGCACTGATAAGGATTCGTCACCAAATTTATTTTGAGGTCGGGTTCTTAGGATAAACCTTAGAGTTTCTGGGACAGAATCGCTGAACCTCTTTCTTTTTTGTGGCAAGAGGTTTTTTATTTGATCAGAGAAGGGTTGAATTTGATTAGGAGATGGATTCTTGGAGCTCGAGAAGAGATGTCGGCCTTGGTTGTTTGGGACGATCTGTAAGATAGTTTACTATCGATCAGGGACGATGGGCCGATCATTATCTTCTTCTCTTTGGATCGACCTGTGACATAGATCGATATGTAAGGTTACTTACCACTGCATGGATCGACATGTGAGATTGGCTGTTGCTACGTGGACCGATCTGTGACATAGGTCGATCGATATATGAGCTCACTTACTACTATATGTGGGTTTAGGCTATTGCTACTGGGATCGATCTGTGGCATGGGTCGGTCGTAAGAGAAATAGGTGGCGGCTTTGTTTTTTCGTGGGGAAGTATAGTTGTCGACCTAGGAAGAGGTGTGATAGGTCGTTCGTCATCAATCGCTGCTTGGATCAATTTGTGGCATGCTACTTGGATCGATCTGTGTCTCAGGTCGGTCGTGGGATCATCTACTTTTATTTGGATCGATATGTGAACTGTGGTGTAGGCCATTCCTTGTGGTCGTTATTTATCTTGCAAATATTACACGGATCAATATGAGAGATTGGTCGTTGCTACGTGGGCCGATCTGTGATTATTATGTAGATCAATATGTGGGTTTGCTTATTGCTACGTGGTCTGCGAGATAGATGGTTATTTAAGCGATCTATGAGATCGTTTATCAAATTATATTTTTGATGGTGACTTTGTGGGAAGTGTGGTTGCCGACCTATGAGGACGTTGATTGGCCGTTCGTCGCTGGATCGGTCTGCGGCTTGTTACCTGGATCGAATAGGCCGATCAATCTGCGAGGCCATCTATTACTACTTGGATCGATCTGTGTCTCAGACTGATCGACTTGTGGGATCATCCACTTAGACCTAGATCGATCTTGGGTCAATTTTTACCTGAATCGATCTGTGATGTAGGGCGATCGAGAGGTCCTCTATTACTACTTGATGGATCTGTGACATAGGCCATTGCTTGTGATCGTTTTTTATATATATTTTGCAAGTACTACATAGCGCCATATATGGTGCCAACGTTGAGATGATCCTTAGGGTTTTCGTGTGATCTGTTTAAAGAAGATTGAGCCGACCTAAGTATTGTTGTTGACTTGTGAAGAGGGGCCTGTTGCCGGGGATTGAGAGGTTGTTTGTTGTGTCGCTTCAATGGGCTCGTAGTGGTGGCGTTCTTGCTTCATGGCGGTCGTGGGCTCTCTGTTTGTCGCAGGTCGTTCTTGTGACAGTAGTAGGTTATTGCGGAGTATAGGTCTTCATCGATGAGTGGATCTTGCAGGTCGGTTTATGTCTTGTAAGTTGACTCTTGGGTTTGTTGACCTATGGTTTATTGACTTATGGTAACTCCATGACCTGTGGGTTGACCTTTGGTTGATGGGGTTGACTTTTGATTTGGTTGACCGATGGAGTTGATCTTTTGACACTGTTGACCGATGGGGTTGACTTTTGATCTGGTTGACCGATGGAGTTGGCCTTTTGACCCTGTTGACCGATGGGGTTGACTTTTGATCTGGTTGACCGATGGCGTTGTTCTTTTGACCCTGTTGACCGATGGGGTTGACTTTTGATCTGATTGGCCGATGGAGTTGGCTTTTTGACCCTGTTGACCGATGGGGTTGACTTTTGATCTGGTTGACCGATGGAGTTGATCTTTTGACCTTGTTGACCGATAGAGTTGACTTTTGATCTGGTTGATCGATGGAGTTGACCTTTTTGACCCTGTTGACAGATGAGGTTGACTTTTGACCTAGTTGACGATGGAGTTGACCTTTTTGGTCATGTTGACCGGTGAGGTTGACTTTTTAACCTGGTTGACTGGCGGGGTTGACTTTTGACCCGATTGACTGCCGAGGTTGACTTTCTGGCCGACTAGCTGATGTGTATGACTTTTTTGCTCGGTTGCCTGATGGAGTTGACTTTTTACCCGATTGGCTGGCGAGGTTGATTTTTGTCTGGTTGACCGATAGGGTTGACTTTTTGGCCAGTTGACCGGCAGGTTTGACTTGTCGCTCGGTTGACCGATAGGGTTGACTTTCTTCCCAAATGACCGACGGGGTGGCCTTTTTGCTCGATCGACCGATAGGGTGTCCGGGGGGTTGACTTTTGCCTTGTCGTTCGTTTGAGTTGACTTCTGGTCCTGGTGTTTCGATTTTGGCTTATGGTAAGGATCATCCCTTCGATTTGCGATAGTCTCCAATCAAAGGGCTGAGGGGGGCAACTGTTTACACCAAGACCAAAATCGTAAAGGCCCATTTGTCTGGTCCAAGACCGATGTCATCCGCAGGTCCAAGACCGATGTCATCCACAGGTCCAGGATCGATGTCATCCACAGGTCCAGGACCGATGTCATCCACAGGTCCAGGACCGATGTCATCCACAGGTCCAGGATCGATGTCATTCATCGGGCTAGGATCGGTGTCTTGGGTCACTCGTCTTTCATTGGACTAAGCCTGATATCCAATACAGGTCGGGGGCGCTAGATTGGGATTGATATCTTTCTAAGTCCGATGTTTTATGCTGGTCAAGGATCGGTCCTTGGACTTGAATTTGAATCGTGATTTGGATATTGGCTTGTGGTCAGGAAATTCCACAGATCGTCCGAGCCTGCGCAATCTTCTATGATTTCTTTTCGTATTTAAAAGTTAAAAGGGAAGGTGTCAGGATTAGAGGATAGCCCGCTTCAAGTGGTGTTTAGAATTTGAAATAAGGTTTTTAGGCGTTTTATGATTTTATCAATTGTTTTGGGATAACCTATATAAGGTTATGGATAACACTTGTCTTGTACCGGGATCGCAAATTTTTCAATGAAAGAACAATTTCTACCTTTTATTAGTTTACCTTATTTATCATGCTTTCTTAGTTTAGTATAACTTAGAAAACCCAAAACACAAAACCCGATTTAGGGCGTTTGACGTTCGTCCGTTCGGCCCTTCACTCAAAGGTCGGATTCGGTTGTCGGTTTGGCCTTTTCATCGGTTGGATCGGCAGGTCAGCTTCAAAACCCAGTCCAGGATGCGCGACACCGTCCGTTCGGCCTTTCAACGGTCGGATCTGGTTGTCGGTTTGGCTCTTCAAACAGTCGAATCGGCAGGTCGAGGGTCGCTCATTGTTCGTGCGCGAACACCAGCAATTAATGAGGAAGACAAGAATCAACTTTTAGAGATGAGAAAGAAAAAGGGGTGGAATCACTGAAGGAGTTAATATGCCTTGTCAGCTTAATGTAAACACTACAACAAATGAAAACAAGCACACTACCCCAAGTTGTGAATCGAGATGGTCCATAGGTATATTAACAACATTGAGCCCCTGCATTTGTTCTACAAACCAGTCATTCAAGTAAGCCGGAGCAAATGCCCTAGCCACATAGGCATTGACCGAGCCAATCAATTGTATGACAAATTAGTATATCAACCACCTCGATTTGGAATTTGAGGTCCTGAATTGCTCTTTCCCGATAAAATAGAACTACTAAGTACTTATTCAGTGCTCTTTTGTTCCCAATTTTTTTTAAGAACCAAATTGTCAAAGTTGGGCAGCTATTATAATTTTTCCGAAAATTTGTAGCTTCTAATTAAGTCACTTACTTCCTTTCTAGTCTCTCCAACCCCATGGGCTTGGCCCTCCTTGTTGTCACTTCCAGAAAATTTGTGGCCTCTAATTTTATAAATTTCCACCTGTTTTTTTTACTAAGATGTTGTCATGGATTAGAGGCATTTATGAATTCAGGATGGGGTGATTTTGCTTTGCTTGACTTCATGTATTCAGCATGCGATGTGTTAGAAATGTAGAACCCATGGCCTACAGCTGCATCATAATTTTATTTCGTAGGTTATTTATTATGATCCGATGAATGGAATTTAGTCAAAGCATCCAAAGATTAAAAATACATTTTATGATCGGTGCAAGGCTAAAAATTGGAACACATTTATTCCGCTCATTCCCGTCATATAAAGTGAGGGTTGTTGCTAGTTGTTTGTTTTATATGAATTGTTACTTGGAGTATTAGGAAGGGCAGGAGAGGGGCTAAATTAGAGCTATGATTCGGAGGTGTTCCTTACACGCACAACTGAAGACAGACAACACAAGTTTTTTAGAGGTGTGATGGTTTGATGGATGGAATGCACTTGTCTTCCTTCTTCTTCTTCTTCTTTTTTTTTTTTTGATTTAAGAGGTGCACTTATTATTTCCATCGTTATACCGTCTTTCATATGGATATGCTTATTTTTGTGATTGTATGTGTTCTCATAATTATTTGTTGAGACCATCAAAAAATTATTTTTCGGAACATTTTTTTCGAATTCTATGAGTTTCGTTTACGTACATAGGATTGTTTAATTTTTTATTATTATTTTCTTTTTGTTGTGGGATTAAAATTTTGATCTTTTTTTTGGGTAGAACCAGAGCATGTTTAAACATTGCGTTGCCAATGGAGAGGCATTGCATCCTCATGCAGCAACCTCAAACAACCATTAGGTGGACTTCTAAGAACAGTAAAATCTGAAACAAAAGACACAGCAGATTTAGCAAGATAATGCCACAAAATTAGCTTCTCTAAAACTAAACTGGAATCGGCATGAGCCAAAGGAAGCCGCCAAACTCCAAATACTGATCATTAACGGTAAAGATGCAAGTCTGCTATGCAATTCATTGTTTAAAACCGCCACCAGCCCAGAGTTATCAGGCTCGCTTGGCCTAGAGAATTATTATGCTACAAACTAAAATAATACTTAAATTGCAGGATACCATCATCATTCAAAGCAAGAAATCGTGTTTTTTATGCACTTCCCCGTGCCTAATTACTTCTTTTAGTATTTTTTTTCCACATGGTGCTCAAAGTTGAATTTGTATTTTTTTTTTCCTTCATTTTACAATTGATTTGATTTGTAAGATGGTGGACATGAAGAGGATGACGACATGGTTTCACTAATTGAAAACAAGACAGAAATTTCAATTGATGAAGAATCAAGATTAAGGGGGGAATTGGGGGTTCCAATGGTTTTGGGGAATTTATGGGATTTTGGTGTTGCAGCCGCGTTAGGGATTTGATGCCTCAATTTCAATTCTACTCATACTAATTCACTTGCCTTGAACACAAAAAAAAAAAAAGTTATATATATTTGCAAATGAACCGACATTATTTCAACCAGTTGATTGGGGGCGAATTTTCCCGCCGGCTTGGAGTGGTGGGTCCCACATCCACTTCCTCTTCAAACGCTCTGTAGAACCCCTAGACAGAGTAGGTTTATGCGGCGCCGTATTACTTTTACGCTTAATAAATGATAGTGAATAATGATCGCATCTTTGTTTTTTTTCTTTAAATGTTTTATTCTATCTTACATTTACATAATTGAGGGAATAACCGTATGTGTAATTAATGCTACATACATATAGCATAAATTAATATCCTCTCTTCGACCTAAATATAGAAAGATCCAACTTAGAAGACCTCCTGCTGCATCTTACAAGCATCAAACAGAAGGAGGTGGGGGGCAACTCGGGACCTCTTTACAAAAATTCCTCAGCAAAGCAAAGCGCATTGCCAGAATTGAAATCAGAGACATGGACACAAGTTATGTCCAAACAATTGTCACAATAGAAGTCCCCTCGTTCTGAATGGCAATGTATAAGCAAATACTATTTTGAATGCAGTAGAATTCTTTTTTTTTTTTGAACGGTAATGCAGTAGAATTCAGGGAAATAAATAGAATCCTAACTAATACCTTTCTCCTTCAGTGTATCCTTAGAGTGTCTTCCCTCGTCATTAATTGGCTCAATGACTTGGTTATGTTTTGTATGTAACTGTTCTCCACTTGTAATATTTTTTATTTTATGGGTGAATAATAATCTTGATTAGCATCAATAAAAGAAAAAAAAACCTTTCTCCATAATACAGGTTCCTCCTTTGTTTAGGCAAAAGCACATGATCTAACCGTGAAGCCACCACCCATGGTTCACATTCTGCATTTACTCTTTCTGACATCAAGGCCTGTTCCACAAGTATTTCACAAACCTAACAAACAAGCAGAATAAGACTGTCCTTTTAGAACACAACACAAGTTTAAAAGGTGATAGTGTTAACTATATTTTTGGTGATGAACTGACCAATATTCCAGTTCACCCAGGAAAATTTATTCCAACAAACATGGGTACGTAAAATAAATTGGAACAAGCATCAACTCCAGGAAAACTCAAATAAGATCAGCAATCTGCAAAAAAACCTGTAATATGATGGATATAGACAACGCCGCTAACTCCGAAAAGGACAGTAGACAGCTTTAAGGTAAGGTAAATATAGCTGATTTAAGGAAAGAAGGGAATATCCATAGCAACTGAAACGATGGTAGAATCTAGGCAATCTAAATGTCTTGTGAATTACTTACTGCTAAAAGCAGCACCGATTCAGATGAGAAAAAGAAATATATTGGATCCATTTTTGCTGTCTTACCTGTTCTTGTTTTTTCAGGTTTCCGAGTTTGGTTAAGCTTTCATGTTTAACTGACACTGATTAATTACTCTTATAACCTTCATTGAACCAGGGGAATCCACGTCCAGCCAAACATAAAATGTGGCATAAAGGATAGCTATACCAATTACAGCCACCCCAACAACCACGATGGCAGAGAAACCACCAGCACGGATAGCTACCTGGACATAAATATATAGTAGTTGAGGCGAAGACTCCCAATGCTTATTACAGGGACAAGAGGGTAAAAGGGACAACCCGCAATGCCTCTCGCTGACCGTCTCGCAGCACTTGAGACTCTAACATTTGCTCGTAGAGACACCCACATGCCAACATAACCAGCAACACCGGAACGGAACACAAGGCCCCCAAAAGGAATGAAGCGACAGTATAATATAGGCAGATGTAGACCTGCAGTAGCAGAGCAAACAGTGAATGTATCAGCAAGGGGGAAAAAAGAAAAAGAGAATAAGACAGACAGCCATATCTAGCATATCTAAT
This sequence comes from Turnera subulata, assembly GCA_028386065.3. Classification (NCBI taxonomy): domain Eukaryota; kingdom Viridiplantae; phylum Streptophyta; class Magnoliopsida; order Malpighiales; family Passifloraceae; genus Turnera; species Turnera subulata. The sequence continues at coordinate 17,429 of JAKUCV010002446.1, read as the reverse complement.
CACCTCCCAATGCCAGAAGACTCTTGCTGAGTAGTAGTAGTGCGGAATATATATATATGCAAAGGATGACCAGTGCCAGCAAGAAAGCCATTTTAGAGATGGTCCCATATTGGGTCCTGAAGAAGCCTTCAGCTCCGTCGCGTATTGCATCGGAAATCTGGAGAATAAGATAGCGCCATTGAGAAAAGAATGGAATGAGAGCAGAATCGAGCGTGGATTAGGGTTTCACACTTTGTCATAATCACCATGTTTCTGATGGTACACCTTTGTGCAAAGCAGAAGATTTCTGTTGGATTGCTGAAACCTGGAGAAAGTGTGCCTCTTCCTTTGGCAGGCTTGACATAATCTGCAGACAGAAGATTGTACCCCTGATGAGTACTCTTCCTTTGGAGATTATGTCTCGCAATTGAGGCCTACATGTACCCCTGATGAGTACTCTTGGAGTTCTAACGTGGATTGGCCTCCTCAGACAGAGGATTGTGGGAGGAGGAGGACACAGTGTCCCTCTGGAATAAGTGTATCGACCCTGACAGAGTCAGAGGAGCTTTTGTACTGCACTCTGACAAGCAAGAAGCACTTCAAATGGTTCCCACAAACTATGGTTTTGTGTAGTGTACAAGCAACAGAGATTGCCAAAGACATCCATTCTGATCCTATCCAGGATTGGAGTCTTGTTGTCGAATCCCCTTTGTCTATCAGCTATTATCTTCCACTTGTAGCAGAATACTCTGTTGTGGACGCGCAAGCTAGCTGTCATTTTGTTGCACGTGCCAGAGGAATATTTACTCCTGGAAAGACCGTGAAAGATTCACACTGCTGAAATCAACCGGAAGAAGAAGACTTCATTAATTAAGTATTTCCTCTCTTCTCAACTCTTTTGGATCTGGATCTGGATCTGAACGGAATCATCTAATATTGCTTTAATTTGGTCAACTAATATTGCACATGTCCGAGTGCAGTGAAGTTGTGCTGACATATTCTTCTAAGTTTCATCCAATTTGTGTATAATTAATTAATACTACTCAGCTACTATACATGTATTCTCCTGTCTTAGGATTCCATCTTGAGTGATTAGGCTTCAATTGTTGGGCCCGGTGGCACCATCTTGCGGAAATAATATCATCTCACAAGGAAATAAACAAGTGGAGGACAAAAAGAAATAGATGACACACAGTATTTAACGTGGTTCACCCAAACACCGGGCTACGTCCACAATCCCGATCCCACCGGAAAAATTTCCACTATAAGATAGTAGGCTTACAAGAGAGACTTCCCTAAATTTTAGGGGTATTACAAACCTAGAGTTCTACCCAAAATAGTGCCCCACAAGGTGTTTCCCAAGTGTTTGTCAAAAATACCCCTAAGGTATTTTTTCTCACTATTTTGTCATTCCCTAATTTTAGGAAGGAAATTTTTCTTCTCAATTTTCCTTCCCTACACACACTCTCTCTTGCACTCTCTTATTCACAATTGTTGTGAATGTTGGGACGCATTGAAGAGGAGATGAGCACCCTATTTATAGCATTTTGCCAGGGACCAAATTGTAGAAACTCAAAATTGCAGGGACCAAAGTGCAAAACTTTTCAGCTGTCATTTATTGAAGAAATGTTGTACTTTGTTGAAAAAATAGACAATTAGGTTGCCTAACCTTTGTTTTTCAACAAAGGTTGGCTACCTAACAATACTCCCCCTTTTTTCAACTACACGTCGGGGGGATTCACCATTCCGGCAGCTTCTCGGCAAAATTCAAACTTCCCTCTTGGAAGTGTCTTCATCAGCATATCAGATCCATTCTCATCCGTATGAATCTTCTCGAGTTGTAACTTCTTCTTCTCGAGCACATCCCTGATCCAATTATATCTCACATCGATATGTTTTGATCTGGAATGGAAAGAGGCATTCTTCGCAAGATGGATAGCACTCTGACTATCGCAGAATAATTGATAACTGTCTTGCGAGAATCCAAGTTCAGTTAAGAACTTTTTCATCCATAACAACTCCTTGCATGCTTCCGTTGCTGCAATAAATTCAGCTTCTGTCGTTGACAATGCGACACACTTCTGTAACCTCGACTGCCATGACACAGCTCCCCCTGAAAAATTAATCAGGTACCCTGATGTAGATTTTCTGGAACTAACATCACCAGCCATATCTGCATCAGTGTATCCAACTAGCACCGGTTTGTCTTCTCCATAACATAAACACATTTTGGAGGTTCTTCGAAGATACCTGAGAATCCACTTGACAGCATTCCAATGCTCTTTTCCAGGATTAGAAAGGTATCGACTCACCACTCCGACTGCATGAGCAATATCTGGTCGGGTACATACCATGGCATACATCAAACTTCCCACTACTGAGGCATATGGAATCCGCTCCATCTCTTTCTTCTCCTCATCCGTAGATGGACTCTGCTCAGGACTCAATCTAAAGTAGTTAGCAAGAGGACAACTAACTGCTTTAGCCTTATCCATGTTGAACCTCTGAAGCACTTTCTCAATGTACTTCTCCTGAGACAACCATATCTTCTTAGCTTGCCGATCTCAAATAATTCTCATCCCGAGAATTTGTTTTGCTGGCCCCAAGTCTTTCATGGCGAAAAACTTGCTTAGCTGTGCTTTCAAGCTGTTGATTCTGGGGACATTTTGGCCAACAATCAGCATATCATCCACATAGAGCAATAGGATGATGAAATCATCGTCAGAAAATTTCTGGACGAATACACAGTGGTCTGAAGTAGTCTTCTTGTATCCCTGTTGCTCCATCACAGACTCAAACTTCTTATACCACTGTCTCGGGGCTTGTTTTAAGCCGTAGAGGCTCTTCCTCAATCTGCAAACATAATC
>JAKUCV010002446.1:0-12503 GCA_028386065.3 Turnera subulata | reverse complement strand
CCCCTCGTCACTGTAGCCAAGACCTCTGACTGTGAAGAAGATGAGCCTTGTGTTCTTCGTCTCATTTCTTCATTCAGAATGCCACTTTTGACGGTTGCCATACTCACGACACCATTAGGTGCAGAGTTTGTGATTGAAACCTTCAAGGTTTCCTATGAATCTGGGAGAGTCGCCAGGACCATAAGAGCAAGCACCTCATCGTCGAATTTTATACCCATACTAGCCAACTGGTCCACGATCCCTTGCATCTCATTAAGGTGATTTGCAACCAATTTGCCTTCCTGGTATTTTACTTGCATCAACTTCGTCAAGTAAAATAGCTTGTTGTTCCCTGTCTTTGAGGCATACAATTCATCGACCTTCTCCCACAGTGTTCTAGCATGCTCAATGTTAGAAATGTGGTTGTAAACATTATTCTCAACAAATTGCCGTATATAGCCGCAGACTTGGATGTGTTCAAACTCCCACTCCTCGTCTGACTTATCTTCAGGCTTTACCGTACTGAACACCGGTAAATGCATCTTTGTCACGAATAGGAGATCATTCATCTTGTTTCTCCATAAGTGGTAATTTGTGCCGTCTAGAGTAATCATCTTGTTTATCCTCCCCTCCATCTGGATCAAAGATTAACTAGCTCCTCGATCTAGGAAAATCCTTGCGGTGAATAGTGCCCGTACAAGTAGTGAATTGAACTGATTCGATAATTCCCAGGAAAGATGGCCTAGCCAATCTCCTAAGACAGAATTATCATTCCAAGATAAATCCCCATGAAAGACTGGAGGAACAAAGGTTCACTTAAAATCCAGCCTCCTAGACAGGACTCACTTGCACAGTGTATTAATTCACAACCTATACCTGACAAAGCATGAACCTTCAGCTCCGCTACCAGTTGTTGGGCCCGGTGGCACTATCTTGCGGAAATAATATCACCTCACAAGGAAATAAACAAGTGGAGGACAAAAAGAAATAGATGACACACAGTATTTAACGTGGTTCACCCAAACACCGGGCTACGTCCACAATCCCGATCCCACCGGAAAAATTTCCACTATAAAATAGTAGGCTTACAAGAGAGGCTTTCCTAAATTTTAGGGGTATTACAAACCTAGAGTTCTACCCAAAATAGTGCCCCACAAGGTGTTTTCCAAGTGTTTGTCAAAAATACCCCTAAGGTATTTTTTTCTCACTATTTTGTCATTCCCTAATTTTAGGAAGGAAATTTTTCTTCTCAATTTTCCTTCCCTACACACACTCTCTCTTGCACTCTCTTATTCACAATTGTTGTGAATGTTGGGACGCATTGAAGAGGAGATGAGCACCCTATTTATAGCATTTTGCCAGGGACCAAATTGTAGAAACTCAAAATTGCAGGGACCAAAATGCAAAACTTTCCAGCTATCATTTGTTGAAGAAATGTTGTACTTTGTTTAAAAAATAGACAATTAGGTTGCCTAACCTTTGTTTTTCAACAAAGGTTGGCTACCTAACATCAATTGCATAACTACCTCAATTATTCTCCTAGTCCTAGCTAGACCAAGAAGACCAAGTTGATGTTTTTTCTCAAGTTCTAACACATGATGATGTTGATGACCAATTAATATTTTGACCTATACGCGTTCTGTTCTGTTCTGCATGGGGCAAGCCTACACCAGGAGTAATTGACCCGGAAGAAGAAGACTTCATTAATTAATTATTTCCTATGCTTCTTTACTCTTTTGGATCCGGATCTGAAAGGAACCATCCTCTTCAATTTGGTCAACTAATTGCACATGTCCAAGTGCAGTGAAGTTGTGGTGATATATTCTTCTCAGTTTCATCCGATTTTTGTGTATAATTAATACTTCTCAGCCACTATATATGTATACTCTCCTTGTGTAAGACAAAAATAAATACAAAACTGTTAGCATTCCATCTTGAGTGATTAGGTTTTAATTTCATAACCTCAATTACTCTCCTAGCTACACCAAGAAGAAGATGGCTACTAAGCATTCTTGCCACTCTCACGACTTGACATTTTATGAGGAGAACGAAGGAATACTCAAGCAACTGATAACAGAATACAACAATCGTGACCTGCAAGTGCTATGCTATGGATGCCAAGGTGAAGTGGTAAATGGTCCAGCCTATGTTTGCCCCATCTGTGAAGAAGAATATATACTCCACAAATCATGCTTTGAATTGCCCACTGAGCTAAAGAGTGCTCCCCTTCACCCCACTGATGATGACCACCCTCTCATCCTCCGTGCAACCAGCATTCCTGGTTTCGTCTGCGATTGTTGCAGAAGTTACTGGAGTTATGGCTCTGGCTTTACGTACAGCTGTGACAAGTGCAGGATCAATCTTGACATCAATTGTGCACTACAAACGAAAAAGATTGTTTGTGATCATCATCAGAGCAAGAACAACAAACTGGTAACAGAAGTTGAACATTTGTTGGACCCACATAAGCTTGTCCTCATGTATATTGCTGGTGCTTGCTGTAGCGCATGCAATGTGCTCTTTTCACCTGATGATGCAGTCTATGGCTGCACACTATGCGGCTTGTTACTTCACAAATCCTGTTTACAAGTACCGGAGGTAATACAACACCCTTATCATCCTCACCCTCTTCAGGCCTCGCCGACGAAGGGTAATAGATGTGATGCATGCAAAACGGGACCGTTCACCCTACAGTACGTGTGTTCTGAAGAATCTTGTGATTTCGTTATTCATATGGCGTGTGCTAATAACAATTTTACGGGGCCAACAACTCCCCTAAGACTCAAGTCCCACCACCACCACGATCTATATTGCTTTGTGCCTCCTGATTCCATTGAGTCTGAATATATATGCGACGAGTGTGAGCAGCTTTGCGGGGGCGCTTTCTATGTGTGCTTTGAATGTGGTGACTTCAATGCCCACCCAAAATGCATTCTACCGCCAAAGGTTGACCATAATGAGTGTCACTTCCATCCCCTCACTCTCAAGGACTCATTCCAGGAAGACGACTCCGGTGTGTATTATTGTTATGCTTGTGAGCAACCAAGGAACGGAAACTATCCTCTGTATTTCTGCGAGGAATGTCCAGAGGATGTTCCATACACTGTTCATGTAGATTGTATAATCTTTGATGAGCAGGAAGATGATGGCAAGGGCTTGAAAGTTATAGAACCTGCAGTAATGGCAGAAGAAGAAGGAGAGCAAAAAGGAGAATTAAAGACGGCCCAGACTCATGGGGTAAGAGCATCTCCTCCCCTCCATTTTACAGTTTCTGGTCACTCTTTATTCTTCTATTTACGGTGATTACTAATTCTAACGTGGTCATAGTACATGGACAGAATACATTCAATGCCCTGCATTTACACTTGAATTCTCTAATTGGTAGCAGATTGACAGTCATGATCATCAGTTAACTTTTCATGCCAAGGATGGATTGGAGGTTATGAACTGCTACGAGTGTAAAACAGAGATCCATGGTAAAATGTACACTTGCGGATCCTGCAGCGGTCATTTTCATCCATCTTGTACTAACTTCCCCGACGAGATTATTAGATATCACCTTCACGAGCACCCTCTAGAAGGGAGTAAATCCATATATATGTGTGGTCTGTGTGGAAATGTTGACAAGAACATCCATTATGAATGTTTTGATTGCTCTTACGCTCTTGATGTGGAATGTGCATTTTTAACTGATGATCAGCATCAGAATTTCAAAGAAAAAGTTTCTGAAGTCAAGAAGATTCCATATTTCAGTCACCCTAAAGGACTCACCCTGGCCAAATGCAGCAGTGAGGTTGGGATACGTTGTGGGGTATGCCGGTCGCCTATTTCAGGTTTGATGTATTGTTGCTTTGACGACTGTTGTGAACTCTTCCTCCACGAGTCATGTTTTCAAAAGAAGCCACAAATACAACCATCATATCACCTGCCACATAGCTTATTTGCACAGTATCTTTCTGGCGAAGAAAAAAATTGCGGTGTCTGTAACTTAGAGATATCAGACATTGGGTATTCCTGTTCCGGGTGCCGTTTTTTCCTCCATCCCTGGTGTGCAACTGTTCTTACATCAACCTTGAAACATGAGTTCCACGAGCACAATCTTTATTCTTTGGCGGCATGCGATCTATGGGATGGTGTCCGAAACAACAGTAGATTTCAGTGCTGCAAGTGTTCTTCGGAAACATTTACTGACTCCTTCTACCGTTGCGTGGAGTGTGACCTTAATGTACATCTGGAGTGCCTCCCTCTGCCAACAATAGTGAAGCATAGTTGTCATGTTGATCCACTTACTCTTAGGCATTCTTTCAAGGAGGACGATTCTGGTGTCTATGTTTGCTATGTTTGTGACGAGCCAAGAAACCCAAATCATCCTGTTTATTTGTGCGAGGAATGCTGGAGTACTCACGATCACGTGTTCGTTGCTCATGTTGGATGTGTCATCCACGAGGTAAGATTTCATTCATTGTCTCAATTTTCTTATTTTATTAGCCTATATGTCATTGGCCAGAGCTATACCTGATAATATATATAGTAGCCTGCGCTTTCACCCCCTGTTGCTTTTTGTTTGTGAGGATACTATACATGTTTACTTTTTCCTTTTTTGAATGTTAACAGGGTGATACTACAACATTAGAGGTATTATCATGGGAGCCAACCAATTCTGTGTCATTGCTGTCTGAGGAACTAGAGACACAAATCAATATTTCTGAGCGGAAGAATGGATCAGTCTTGGAACCAGAGGCAGAGATCAAAGATGGTTAACCGGGAGACTCAATCAATACGGATAATAAATCAAGAGGGACGGTAAACAGTTGAAGAAGAATCACACTACTCCAAAGACAACAATCGCATGCAGAAGAGTCCTGGCATGTTTTTCCGTTTTAGTGATCAACTGATTTCCAATAACGCTAGCTGTTAGTTAATGATACAAAAGAATTTGTAATTCACCTTATACAGATGTTTGTGTTTTCCACAATGCTATGCAGGTATCCTACGTTGTATAAGTATGGGATATCTCCCGCTATTTCATATTCTCTATATAATATATACACAATAGCTACTCCATGGTTACACATATACTAGTCACCTCTCCGTGTTACACACGGATTTGGAGGTGACATACAAAAAAAGTCTATATATAAAAAATTATACATAGTTATATTATTTTTAAAAAATAAAAATAAAAATAAAAATATTAAATTTATCTTGATTTGTTGTACATTGACCCTCTTAATATTTTCCGCCAATATTGGAAATATATATTTGATGTCTGCATTCCTTGCCTCGGCATATCCGGAAAATTCTTCCTCGAAAAGAAGCTTGAGGAATTGAATCACTATAATGCATAATTCCTTCAAGAAAATTTTCAAAAAGTTTTTACAAAGAAAAGGTCGGGGTGGAAAGATAGCTTAGAAATCTCTTTTATGCTTTTGTTTTAATCTCTCTGTTGATGGCCACATCTTCTATATATACACAAAACTTTCATTGAAACGCCCCGACCCGTATTCACCGTACATAGTAAACACGTGCCGGAACTGTAACGACCCAACCAATCAAACCCTACATACAGTGTACAAAACATAAACTCTGGCTCAACAGCCCAAAGTATAAACTACAATATGGCCCTACGGCGCATCATCAAAACATATCACCCGAACCCGGGATCATCTATAACATCATAATCGGCCCAATGGCCCAACAAAACAATAAATTGCACAGCGGAAGACTTATAAAACTCACAAAGACACTGTATGCGATACTAATGCAAACTATGGATCCGAGTCTTGTCCAAGGGATAACGTCGCAGCCTGTCTGGTATGCCACATACCTGAACCACAAATAACTCATCCTACGGGATGAAAGCCCGCAGGTGAGGGGTGAGTCCGAAGTGCTCACCGACGAAGGATAAACAGAGATATATAATCAACCGTAATACTTTCGAAGTAATACAACCATCATAACAGAAGAATCTAACACAAACAACACGACAGATGAATCCAACACAACAACACGATAGAGGAATCTTACTAAATCATATCAAAGCCAAGACCAAAAGAATGCTTATTATTTTATTACCAATTTTATCTTCCGAGCCCCGTCACTTGACAAGCTAGGGTCGTACCTGGTTATTAACTAATTCTCGATGCCAGGCCCAACCACAATCCGGGATCAACATCCCAATACCAACAATCCGGGATCAACATCCCAATACCAACAATCCGGGATCAACATCCCAATATCACAAATCCGGGATCAACATCCCAATCAACCAACCAAATCGGCCATGACACCACAGAACTAGTCTCTAACCATCTAGTCGTACCACTACTTTCCAAGTGACAATTATATCATCATCTTAAATTCATTTCCAATTCCGATTCTCTATCATCAATTACTCAACTTTTAATCTTCCCAGATTATTTCTCAAGCTCAACCAGCCAACAATTCCGTATCACTGAATACTCATAACTAACAACTCAATGGATACTCACAATATCACAACCAACAGCACATTTCAGCAACATCATGGCAAAATCCACAGCAAATAAATAGCAACAATAATCATCAACAATTTCCATAGCAGTCATATAACAACCAATAATCGATTCAAAAGTTCAATCAAACCACAAAAATCAAACACAGTATTACAGGCACATATCCAAGGTTATCCATCCTCACCTGGTGTGTCTCTGGAACTGTTATCCGGTCAACCTTGATACCCTATATATATACACATAGCAACACAATCACTTATAATGCACCGACAAGATGATTATGCATGATGCAGTTTTAACAGTATTTAGACGGCTTATCTGTTCATTTCATTATCTCCTCAATTACCTTATTACTAAACAGTTCATCTGACCTGATGGCAATTAACTGATTAAGTATATCCAGCCAATATATCAAAACATACTTGATTTTAGATTAAAACCGAAGTCAAGCGTCCAAGCCGTTATCCCGGTCCTTAGGTCGCTTAAGATAAGAAAATACATAATTACGTTGTTTAAATCATATATAAGAGATCTTATTATAAAGTATATAATATTCCATAAAGTACTTATACCCGATTAAAATAGTAATAAATACGTATTTGTTTAGCAGCCTATGAAAATAGTGGTAATTCGCTATACGATATATGTATATACTTGTACAAGATTAAAATCAGTAATTAAAATAGGATATAGATCCAATATTATCTTAGCTTAGGATTACGGAAATAAAATAATAAAACCAATACATGTGTAAACATGTTTAATATTATAATTAATAGCATGTCTAGTAAAATATTAACAATTTTACCGTGGTATATTGTAATACTCAAAGATGATAGATTTGACAAGTTAACTTAGGTTACTATTTGTAAATGCCTCTAAAGAAAATTAGTTCAAGTTATATATAAAACCTGTAAAGGTATAATCAAATCCAAATAATATCGAATTATTAGCCGATGAGCATGGTTCCAAAACAATTTGTTAATCCGTCAATTAACAACGTTAATGAGTCTATAATCATGTCCGTTAAGAATCCGTCCCGAGAACATGGGCTTCCGCACGTTCGGCCCGTTTCCGAGTCCGTTGCGCAAACCGAGCCCAAACCCGAGCCAAGGTGAAATGAGTCCAAGGAATTACCCAAAGGTCCATTCCCGAGTTTGCCGGAAAATTCTCAGGACTGCCGGAACCTCGCCGGATTCCGGCCGGTACTGTTCACGGCAGACCCAAGGCAACCAACGCTCCTGTAGTAGTTCATCACCCAGCAAACATCCAAGTCACACCCCCTGAACAGCAATCCGGCCATCATCAAACAGATCATCCCCACAGCAACTACACGGTCGACATCAAGCCACACACATCCACCGACGGCAACCATTCACAAATCCACGACAACAACAACACCGACAGAACATCCAACACAAAACAACCAAAAACACAACCACAAGACCCGATTAGCAAACTCGCAGAGTTCGGGTTCAGAAAAGAAAAAAAAAAAGGAAGAAAGAGGAAGGAAGAGGGAAGGGATCGTTGTTGGGTCTTACCCACACAACCATGGGGACGGCGACAGCGGTTAAGCAGATTGGAGGCGAAGCAGAGGCAAAACAAGGAAGGAGGTGGAGGCAACTGGCTGCGAAGGGAAGGTAGAGAGACGGCAGCGACGGTCTCGAACACGGAGGAGAAGGGAACCGATGGCTGTGAGCGGTGAGTCGGAAGCGATTTGCTGAAGAGGACGCGGCGGTGGCTCAGGCTCATCTCGGCTGCAGCAGCAGAGGGGAAAGACGGCGGCGCGATTGAGGGAAGGAGCGATGGTTCTGTTCCACCGGCCGGCGGCTCGCTCGGCTTCTCTGCCTCTAGACTCGGACAACGAGCATGCGCGCGGGGGAGGCGGAAGGAGGAGGAGTAGGAGATGGTATCGGTGATGGCGGTTGTCTCAATGAGTGAGGGAGGAAAGAAAGTAGAGGAAGATGGTGGTCTCGGGTTCGGCGGCTCAAAGGAGAAGAGGAAGAAGGAGGAGGAGCAGATGGGTGCAGGCGACGATGAGGAGGTGGGGAATGGCAGAGGAAAAAGAGAGGAAAAAGGGAAATAATTGAGGGAGTTTGAGGAATCCCGTGAGGGGAGGGGCCGACGGCTGAAAGAAAAGAGAAGGAGAAAAGAAAGAAAAAAAAAGAAAAGAGGAAAAGAAGAAAAGAAAAGAAGGAAAGAAAAGAAGAAAAGGGGAGAGGACAGGGGCATAACCGTAATTTTCCGTCCCGAGTCCAAAAATATGACTTGGGCTCGAAAAATCCGATTAATTCTCCTGAGCATTGCCCAACTCTCGAAACTGAAAACCGAGGCTCGGTTAGTTAGAAAGATACTCCCGAGCGCGGGAAAACCCTCGGTTACGAAAAACGACGCTCGATTTATCTTGAATTAATTACCCAAGATTAATTCAACAATAAATCACGGTAAAAAGACTTTTACAATCCCGGTAAAAATCCAAAATTTACCCGGGCTGTTACATTCATGACTTTTCAATTATAATATATGCTCATATTCAATGCTAATAATGAATATATTTTCCTATTAATAACAACAATAATGAATGAAACCAAGAAATGCCCATGAATTTTTATAACATCATTAGAATGGACTACTCTCCTTTTATTAATAGGAATTGATGCTAAACGTTAAATAAAAAAACACTTAAAAGGTCCGAAAGGCTAGATACATGTTGAAATACAAAACCTTCATGACTTTTAGTTTATCATGTATACACTAATTTAATACTAGTAATGAATAAATTTTTATACTAAAATGAAAATAATGAATAGAAATTTGATATTTACACGGGTATAAGAAAAACTCTTTATATATCCATATATAAATTCATTTAACATTAATAAATTTTGACTCTATTTAATGCATTATGCCAATTAGCCAAATATTTATTATCCTACAATTCAATGTTTAGACGTTTTGCACATGAATGGGATTTAATGTAGCTAAAGGTGGCATTTTCATGAAATAAGGTAAGGTGTTTATTTATACTACTGACCATTATTGTAATTGTTAATTGATGGATAAGCTCTTTGCCACATGGCACATCAGAATAATATGAATTTTGCCATGTGTCAATACTAGAGATCTTTGTCTCTGATTTAATATATTTATATAGATATCTTCATTCCCGTATTCTTCTCTGCTAAAACAGCTTTGTTGCTTTCCTAGTATTCAAACAAAATAATCTCATATATAAAGGAACGCGACTACTATTACCAAAGTAAGCACATCATTGTCAATTCCTCAACTTTTCATTTCCACACATGCATCTAATTATTTCTCCGTGATTATATATAGGAGTAGAAATAGCATCCATCGGCAAGAACACTCTTATGTTTCTGGTTAGCTAGCTTGACATCAATTATTATGTTGATGATTAATGCTTGTGAGGAGCCAATTAAGAAACCCAAATTGATATCAATTTTATGTTGGAGCGAGGGTTGCGTGCTTAATTGTTGCTCATATTGGATAATTTGCTTACTTCATAGTAAAGAAAAATTCCATTAGCAGACTGATATTCATATACTACTAGCCTCTTTGAACTAGAGGCATAGATCGATCAATGATGATGCACAGGACCGGTCACTAAATCAATAGATATAAATCACGTGCAGTGGCTAGGGATGGCAACGGGGCGGGGAATTAGCGGGTAGAGTAATCCCCGCCCCGCCCCGCGCACCATATGTTTCTCCCCGCCCCGCCCCGCTCCCCGCACGCGGGGGAAAATGTATCCCCGTCCCCGCTCCCCGCGATCCCCGCGGATCCCCGCAGATCCCCATTCCCCGAACCTCAAGTAACTATTTTGATTTTTTTGGACAAATACAGAAGAGCTTCCGCAGCCTGAAAACACAATCCAGAAAAATCACTACCAACCAACACCAGAATCCTAAACAGCACAAAATTATGACACAACTAATAATAACAATCAAATTAAAGTACACACCTCGTGGCGAACAATGGGGTGCAGGGAGAGATCATTGAGTACTGCTTACAGAGCTGGGATAGCCTCTGCGTCTTGCATTTGCCCAAGTGCAAACCCAGCCTCGTGCGCCAACAAATTCGATGGATCCCTTGTTGCTGGAAACGAAAAACAAATAAAATTAGTAACTAAAAAATTCTCTTTTCCAACCCATACACGCAGCAGAATTATAAAGCCCTTCACTTGCATATCTTTTAGCAAAAAACCCACAAAGGAAAACTAAAATTCAACATCAAATCAATCAAATTTAGAGGAGAGGAAGCGAGATGGGGCACCTTGAATGAGGGCGTTGCGTGGGGCGGAGCCTTTGAGGTTGCGGAGGGAGAAGAGGGCCGCCATCGTAGAGGGAGGGGGGTCGTTGGTCCTTGAACCAGCCAACGCCGCGGGTGGAGTCACTGACGGAGAGGCCGGCGGCGCGGAGGGGGGCGGCGGTCTCGAGGATGGAGGAGCCACTGGTGACGAGGTCCTCGATGATGAGGCAGGCCTGGTTGGGGGAGAAGTGGCCCTCGATGGCCTTGGCGGTGTCGAGCATGGGGGTGGAGGTGGAGAGGAAGACGGGGGTGGAGGTGGAGAGGGAGACGGCGGTGGCGATGGGGAGGCCAGTGTAGGGGACGCCGCAGTCGAGGTCGTAGCGGGCGGAGGAGACGGAGGAGATGAGGGTCTGGGAGATGTCGTGGAGGAGGAAAGGGTAGGAGATGATGAGGCGGAGGAGATGAGATCTAGTGTTGGTGAGAGTGAGATGAGAGCTTACAGGTTTTTTTTAGTATTTTTGTAATGTATTTATGAAATGACCAAATTATCACGATTAGAAAAATAAATCTATTAAAGCTACAGGGGTAAAATTGTCATTTCATATTGTTCGGGTCCCCGCGGGGCGGGTGACGTGATCCCCGCCCCGCCCCGCGAATTATCCTCGGGTAGAAAAATCCCCCCATCCCCGCCCCACGGGGCAAAAAAATTTCCCCGCCCCGCCCCGATCATGGGGAATCCCCGCGGGGATCCGCAGAGATGGGGAATTTTGCCATCCCTAGCAGTGGCCAGTGAGCAGCCGAAGTAGAATCATACATATTACATAATCCAAAGATAAAAATACATGATTTTCAAAATGACAGCTGTGGGATTTGAACCCACGCCCTTCCGGACCAGAGCCTAAATCTGGCGCCTTAGACCACTCGGCCAAACTGTCTTTGTTTTACGTCTTCGGAATATTATTATGAAGTTATAATGAAAGAATATATTGAGGGTCGACAAGTTGCAACAAACTTCCAGTAGTGTTTGGTTTTCCAAAAGCATAGACAACCAGTTTCGCATGCCTTGGAAATTGAAATCAATTCCTTGAATTAAATTCTATTTTTTATTTTCCAATTAACATTTAATTAATATTTCAAATCAGGATGGATCGGATTTAAGATTCGGTTGGCCAAGTGTTGGTATATGTCTAAATGACAGAAATAGCCGTACAGTTTTGTTTTATTTACAAAAATAATCAAAAGAGAACTTTTTTTTTTTTGCAACAGAACAATTTAGGTAATTTTAACCACTCAACCAGATATTTACAAAGAAATCATTGATTTGGAGAACTAACTAGACCAAGATTAATCGGTTTCAACCATCCGATTCGAGCCGGGTTTAATAACACTAGGCTCCCTTAGGGCTGAGCAAAATTACCGACCCGACCGTGCCGAACCGATACCGTGGTTGAACCGACGGTACTCGGTTCGAAAAATGGCATAGGCTACCAGTCACCCCGCTGCTTCGTGCCGAGCCGAACTGAAAGGCATGAGGAGGCGGTAGGGTGTGTTTCGAACCGGCAGTACTCGGCACAGGCCGATACCGACCGGCCCAACACACACCCCTCCCGGGCCTGCCTCCCCCCAACCCAAAAGCAAAACACCCAACCCATTCCCAACCCAGACAAATTACCCACCCAACTCAAACGATTAAAACCCTAAAACTTAAAATCATTCTCTCTCTCCAATCTATTCTCTTCTCTTCTTCTCTTCTCTGCCTCT
>JAKUCV010002445.1:0-20165 GCA_028386065.3 Turnera subulata | reverse complement strand
TGGATACCGTAGAGGAGCAGGTCTTCTTCTTGCTCTTACTGATTCGGTTTCCGGCTTAGGTGAAAGACCCTAACACTACAAGTAAGTAAAAATTGTTATACGGTTTACTAGCTTCACATGTGTTCTTGGTTGTTTCCCTTGTCTTCCGCTGCATATATCCGCTTTTATATGAATGTCATATAGCCTAGGGAAACTTACATGAGATACTAAACAAAAAATGAAATTGAATGTCAATTTCTGTTGGAACACACAAATCCCGTGTGGTCGGGCGGTCATGTTGCTTGGACCGCCATGCCTCGGTGGTCATGTGTGTAAGACAGCCAGGTCATGGCGGCCATCGACGGATGACCACCACCCATGGCGGTCAATGTGTACCCTGGAATAGATTTTTCTCCCATTTTGATTTTAATTTGATTTTACACGAACTGTAATCAGAGTGTAGTTGCGGCAGTGAGTCGAATGAGTTTGACAAAAGGGGATAGATTGGTATATAATACCAAATAGCGGGACCGCCGTGCTAACTCTGCGTAGCGCCTTATACTTCGAAGATGTTGAAATAATTTTACATTTAATCATGAATTAAATGCTTGTCATGTATGCTTTTGTGAAGCATGGTGCATGGTCATGTCTATACAACATTCTAAGGCTTGAGATTGTTTGTATAGTTTGCAACAATATCACATTACATTGTTGTTGATTACATGTAATACATGACTATTGTATATATATGATTTATGATATGATAGTTGCATGCACTTGTTGTTTGAACAAGTGCATGCAACTGGATAAAAGTAAAATCCCTCAACACAACATTAAGTTCTTATGTGTTGCCTTCCATTGACTCGCACTCATCTAGACTTAGATCAACACTTGGCAGGTTTGCCAAAGCAAAGTGCCAAATGTTTATCTCAGTAAGATGCGATGGGATAATTGTAATATCCAAACTGCTGGTCATGGGTTGGACTTAACTATGTCATCGCAATAGGATTGGAGACTTAGAGGCAAGGAGTTGAGATTAGTCGATAAGATTGACTAGGACAAGAGTTGTTCACTCAACTATCCAAGAGTTACATGAGATATAATTGACAAGAGGTTGTCTACCTAAATAGCTGTATTATAAGTGATTAGCCAAAGCTAACTTATATTATCGCAAAATATGGATCTTGGCCCACTAAAATGCTTATGGTTAAGTATTTTGAAATAATACATGAGGGTTATTATTTCAGTGGAAGTATCATTTAATGAAATTCATTGTTAAATGATTTTACATGCATGACTCTTATTATATGTGATTTAATTATTGTAGGGTTACCATGGCACAAAGCACAAACAATGCATCACTACAATCAGCCCTTGAGAAGGAAAAGCTGAATGCAAACAATTTTCTTAAGTGGCATCAAAATTTGAGGATTGTCCTCAAGCAAGAAAAGAAGTTGTATGTCCTTGAAGGGCCTGTTCCTGATGAACCAGCTGCCAATGCTCCCCGTGCGGACAAAGATGCTTATAAGAAGCATAAGGATGATGCATTGGATGTAGCCTGCCTCATGTTAATCAACATGGAATCTGAACTTCAAAAGCAACATGAGAAGCTAGGTGCTTTCGATATGATCGAACGCCTTAAGATGCTCTTTGAGGGGCAAGCTAGGCATGAGAGGTATGAGACCTCAAAGGCCTTATTCCAATGCAGGATGGCTGAGTCCTCACCTGTTCAGCCTCATGTGCTAAAGATGATGGCATATATCAAGAGCCTTGAGGATCTAGGTTTTCCTTTGTAGAGGGAGATCGCTGTTAACCTTGTCCTGCAATCATTGTCGGATAGTTATAGTCAATTTGTCATGAACTTCAACATGAATCATCTTGACAAGACATTGAAAGAGCTGCTTAACATGTTGGGAACTGCTGAGCAGCAGATGAAGGCCAACAAAGGCAATAACGTCTTGATGATTCAAAATGACAAAGGGAAGGGAAAGGCTAAGTTCAACAAGAAGAAGAACTTTACCAGAAAGTCTGGTTCATGTTCTTCATCTTCTTGTGTTACACAAGCATTGAAACTCAAAGGTGGAATTTCTAAGGAGGGACAGTGCTTCCATTGCAAGAAACCTTGTCATTGGAAGCATAACTGCCCCATTTACCTTGAGGAGGAAAAAAAGCAGAAGGGAAGTAAGACTTCCACTTCAGGTATTTTTGTTATAGAAGCTAATATTTATATCTCTGCATCATGGGTATTAGATACTAGATGTGGATCTCACATTTGTGTAAATGTGCAAGCTCTGACAAAGAGTAGAAAGTTGGCAAGAGGTGAAGTGGACCTACGTGTGGGGAATGGAGCAAGAGTTGCTGCATTAGCCGTAGGAACTTATCGTTTATCTTTACCTAGTGGTTTGATTTTGGAATTGGACAATTGCTATTATGTGCCTACTATAAGTAGAAATTTGATTTCTGTTTCTTGTTTAGACAAGAAGGGTTTTTCATTTATAATAAAGAACAACTGTTGTTCTATTTATTTGAATGATGTTTATTATGGGGGTGCACATTTGAGCAATGGTTTGTATATTCTGGATCTTGAAAACCCGATCTATAACATTAACACCAAAAGGGTCAAATTAAATGATTCTAATACGATCTATCTCTGGTATTGTCACTTGGGTCATATAAAAGAGACTCGTATATCTAAACTCCATAAGGATGGTTTCTTAGACTCATTCAATTTTGAATCTTATGAGACATGCGAGTCATATTTATTGGGCAAGATGACAAAAACTCCTTTTACTGGTAAAGGTGAAAGGACTTCAGATTTATTAGGACTTATACATTCTGATGTATGTGGTCCTATGTCTACACAGGCTAGAGGTGGATTCCAATACTACATTACCTTTACTGATGACTATAGTAGATATGGCTATGTGTATCTTATGAAACACATGTCAAATTCCTTTGAAAGGTTCAAGGAATTCAAGAATGAGGTACAGAATCAACTCGGCAAGAGTATTAAAATGCTTCGATCTGATCGACGAGGTGAATACTTGGATCGAGAATTTCTTGATCATCTAAAGGAATGTGGTATTGTATCACAACTTACTCCACCTGGCACACCTCAATGGAACGGTGTATCTTAAAGGAGAAATCGAACTTTGTTAGACATGGTTCGTTCCATGATGAGTCAAGCTGACCTCCCACCTTCTTTTTGGGGACATGATTTAACGACGGCTGCTTTTACACTTAACCGTGTTCCATCTAAATCGGTTGAAAAGACACCACATGAGATGTGGACTGGGAAACGTCCTACTTTGTCTTTTATGAAGATTTGGGGTTGCGAGGCTTACGTGAGACGACAAGCATCAGACAAACTCGGCCCTAAATCTGATAAGCGCCTTTTTGTTGGATATCCTACAGAAACTAAAGGTTATTATTTCTATAATCTCATGGAACAAAAGGTGTTTGTTGCATGTACTGTTGTCTTTCTGGAAAGAGAATTTATTTCTAGAGGGATCAGTGGGAGACAAGTAGAACTCGAAGAAGTTCGAGAACAACAAGAGGTTACAGAGATTGAGATGGAACAAGAACAAGAACCACAAGTTGTTGTGAGTGAAAATCCTGTACCTGTTACACGTGGACCACGCAGGTCTGATAGGACTCGGCATGAGTCTGCGAGATATAGATTTCTTTTGACTCATACCGGGGATGTGATGCTCATGGATCAAGATGAGCCCACTTCCTATCAAAAGGCTATTTCAGGTCCAGACTCTAAGGAATGGCTTGAAGCTATGAATTCTGAGATGGAATCCATGTATGAAAACAAGGTTTGGACCTTGGTTGATCCACCTGAAGGGGTTAATCCCATTGGGTGCAAATGGGTCTATAAGAAGAAGACTGACATGGATGGTAATGTAGTTACCTTTAAGGGGCGATTGGTCGCAAAAGGTTTCAAACAAGTTCATGGTGTTGACTATGATGAAACTTTTTCACTAGTTGCAATGGTTAAATCCATCAGAATTCTTTTGGCCATAGCTGCATACCATGATTATGAAATTTGGCAGATGGATGTCAAAACTACTTTCCTTAATGGAAATCTCTTAGAGGATGTGTATATGACACAACCTGAAGGTTTTGTCACTCCAGAAAATGCTGGCAAAGTATGCAAATTGCAAAGATCCATTTATGGATTGAAGCAAGCCTCTCTGAGTTGGAATCTTTGTTTTGATGAAGTAATCAAACAGTTTGATTTCATTAAGAATGAAGATGAGCCATGTGTTTAAAAGAAGATTAGTGGGAGAACTGTTATTTTCTTGCTATTATATGTGGATGACATTCTACTCATTGGGAATGATGTTCCATCACTACAGTCCGTAAAGACTTGGTTAAAGAAAAATTTCTCAATGAAGGACTTAGGTGAAGCTGCCTACGTGTTAGGTATAAACATCTATAGAGATAGATCTAAAAGGCTTCTTGGCCTAAGTCAGAGTATATACATTGGCAAAGTACTAAAAAGGTTTAGTATGCAAGACTCCAAGAAAGGATTTTTGCCCATGTCACATGGTATAACTCTCTCAAAGAATCATTGTCCTGGTACAACTAAGGAGAGAGAACGCATGAGTAAGATCCCATATGCATCTGCAATAGGATCTATCATGTATGCTATGTTGTGTACTCGACTAGATGTCTCATATGCATTAAGTGTCACAAGCAGGTATCAAGCTGATCCCAGTGAGAGTCACTGGTCAGCTGTGAAGAACATCCTAAAGTACTTAAGAAGGACTAAGGATGCATTCCTTAGAGTCGACATGCATATCATTTTTCTTCTCTTATTTTACTTTGTTTATTTCTTCCGCTGCATTGGATTTTGTTGAGATGTCATTTTTTATTTTGATTACTTTATCGGCGGGTTGCTGGGATTTGATACCTGGTGATGTTTCGGCAGATTGCCGGGTTGACTTATGGCTTGATAAGCCGGTATTCTCTTGTTCTTTATGACATCTTGTTTTATTAAGATTTTCAAATAATGTTTTGGTATTGGATTTTGTGTCCTGGGTTTCAGGGGCATTTTGATAAATTCCTTTTGATTAAGTATTTTATTTGTAAAAATTGGGACACGGGTGTTTCAGCTTGGTAGGGGAGCAGGCTTCAGATCCTGTGTTTTAAAAGTGTTTTAAACCTTATTTTCAAAGTGATTTCTGTGTTTAAGCCTGTTTCCGAATTTATGACTTTAAAAGTGTTTTGACTCATTTGCATTTATATAGGCATTGATATGGATCACCAGGGGCAGCACAATGCTGAGGATGACACCGCTACTCATGTCTCCGACAATGTGTCGGTGATGCAGGTTCCCGTTGGTCAGGGGAACAATAATGCAGCAGGGAATAATGCTGCAGGTGGAGGAGAACAAAATGTTGTGCCACCCGTACCACCTGTTGTGGACCCAGCGTTCCAGCAGTATCAGGCCTTTTTACAGTGGCAACAGTTCCAGCAGTTTCAGCAGCAGCAGCAGGGTGCCCAACCGGTAGCACCTGCTGCGGCAGGTGGTATGGAGAGCGGGTATAAGCATATGGATAAGTCAGCAGTTAAGGAATTCTCTGGTGAGGAGGGCGAAGCCAAGGAGTTTGATGATTGGTTCCGCCAGGTGGAGAATGTTCTGAAGAAGTTCACTTGTGCACCTGAGCATAGGGCTCGATTTGCGGCACACAAGTTCACGGGTTATGCATTGACATGGTGGCAGGAACTTGTGGCCAACTTACCGAGGCCGGTGGAGATGCCATGGGAGGATTTCAAGGAGAAATTCTACAAGGAGTTTCTCACTGTTGGTTTTCTGGAGGAGCAGAAAAAGCAGTTTCTTGAGGTGAAGCAGGGACTAGAGAAGTCTGTGTCAGCATTCAGGATCCGGTTCAACATCCTTCTCTCTTATGCTAAGGAGTTTATGCCTGATGAGGTGACTAAGTGTAGGCGGTTTGTTAACGGCTTACGTACGGAGTTGGCATTAGCTGTGGCTGGTGGAGGGCACAAGACTTGGGAGGTTGTTTGTGAGGCTGCTTTTGATGCTGAGAGAGTTCAGTTGATCGGGAAGGAGGCTCGGACAGCCGAGCAGTGGAAGCAGTCATCTGCTTCTGGACAGAAGAGATATTACTCTGATGCC
The DNA here is from genome assembly GCA_028386065.3 of Turnera subulata. Classification (NCBI taxonomy): domain Eukaryota; kingdom Viridiplantae; phylum Streptophyta; class Magnoliopsida; order Malpighiales; family Passifloraceae; genus Turnera; species Turnera subulata. The sequence goes on along the minus strand of JAKUCV010002445.1, from coordinate 14,038 downwards.
GGAGATGCAATTATTCTGGTGGACAGGGTTCTTCTTACCGAGGTTCGAAGAAGTCCCGAGGGCAGAACTATCAGGGTGGACCAGGCAAATCCTCGGGAGGACGGTCCTATCAGTCTGGATCTCAGGGACGGGGTTCCTCGGCACGATTCTTGGGAACATGCTGGTATTGCAATAAGCCGGGACACCAGAAGTCATCTTGTTACAAGTGGATTCAGGATAGTGGTGGCAGTGGTTTCTAGTATACGGTGTAGAGTTCTGTAGCCAGTGGTGCTGTTTCTTCTGGTCCGAATAGGGGTGGCGGACAGCAGGGTAGAGGTCGTGGGGTTCTGGAGCTTCGAACCGCGGGAGTGCGACTCAGTCTGCTGCAGCTCCTAGGGTTTATGCCATCACCCGAGAGGAGGCTGTTGATGCCTCAGAGGTTATAGCAGGTTCATTTATAGTTTTTGGTCAGTATGCACATGCTTTAGTTGATCCAGAATCAACACACTCTTTTGTATCACGTGCATTCATGACCACTCTTAACATAGAGGATGATAACCTTAGTAGACCCCTGAGAGTCCGTTTACCCACTGGTGATATAGTAGTTGTTGATCGAGTTTGTAAAGATGTATCGATAGAGTACGATAGTGAGATAGTGAGAGTTTTCCTTCTGATCTTGCTGTCATGGACTTGGCAGAGTTTGATGTTATTTTAGGCATGGATTGGTTGTCCAGACACCAGGTAGTAGTTGAATGTCGGGCCAGGGAAGTGACTTTGTCTTCTCTATTGGGGCATAGACTGGTGTTCGTTAGAGAACGAAGAGCCCTATCGGCGTGTTGTATCTCGGCCATCCAAGCTTTCAGGATGATCCGGGAGGGCTCATGTGGTCGATTCTTCGGTACCAGTACCTGGAGTGGAGGATATTTTGATTGTTCGGGAGTTTCCTGATGTATTTCCTGATGACTTACCTGGGTTGCCTCCGGAGCGGGAGGTGGAGTATACAGTTGACTTTGTACCGGGAGTTGCACCTATTTCTATACCGCCCTACAGAATGGCTCCGACAGAACTTAAAGAGTTGAAGAAACAACTAGAGGAGTTGTTGGATAAGGGCTTCATTAGACCGAGCATCTCACCTTGGGGTGCCCCGGTCTTGTTTATGAAGAAGAAGGATGGCAGTATGCGGATGTGTGTGGACTATAGGCAGTTGAACAAGGTGACTATGAAGAACAAGTATCCTTTGCCTAGGATCGATGACTTGTTCGATCAATTGCAGGGTGCATCTGTTTTCTCGAAGATTGACCTACAATCTGGTTACCATCAGGTTCGGATTGTAGAGCAAGACATTTCGAAGACTACATTCCGCACTCGGTATGGTCATTATGAGTTTGTGGTTGTTCCGTTTGGGCTGACGAATGCACCGGCAGTGTTTATGTGTATGATGCAGCAGGTCTTCCATGAATTTCTGGACCAGTTTGTGGTAGTGTTCATCGATGATATTCTGGTCTACTCGAGTAGTAAGGCCGAACATGAGGACCACTTGAGACAATTTTTGCAGAGGTTGAGAGAAGAGCAGCTCTATGCCAAGCTCAGTAAGTGTGAGTTTTGGTTGGATGAGGTCGTGTTTCTTGGGCATATTGTGTCCGATGAGAGCATTAAGGTGGACCCAGCCAAGATTAAGGCAGTCATGGATTGGGAGCCACCGAAGAATGTACCTGAGATACGGAGTTTTCTTAGACTTGCTGGTTACTACCGGAGGTTCATTGAGGGTTTTTCCTTGATAGCGGGTCCCATGAAAAAGCTGTTGAGGAAAGACTGTACCTTTGTTTAGGATGACCGTTGCCAGAAGTGTTTTGAGCAGTTGAAGAGTCGGTTGACTTCTGCACCGGTTTTGACTGTTTCGAGACCCGGAGTGGAGGTGTTCAGTGATGCTTCTGGTTTGGGCTTGGGATGTGTTTTGATGCAGGAGGGTCGGGTGATTGCTTATGCCTCCAGGCAGTTGAGAACTCACGAGAGGAACTATCCGACCCATGATCTGGAGTTAGCTGCTGTGGTCTTTGCTTTGAAGATCTAGAGACACCATTTGTACGGTGAAAAGTGTCTGATTTTCACGGATCACAAGAGTTTGAAGTACATCATGACCCAAAGGGAGCTTAATATGAGGCAGAGACGCTGGATTGAGCTTCTGAAGGATTATGATTGTACTATCGAGTACCATCCAGGCAAGGCCAATGTTGTTGCAGATGCATTGAGCCGGAAGAGAGTGGCTTCTGCGGATGAGGACCCGGTTTCTTATGCTTTGCCTTCCATGGTGGAGCTGAGGTCGTTTGATGCACAGTTGGAGGTGGATGTTACTGGGGCGTTGCTTGCCAGTTTGAGTATCCGGCCGACCTTGCGGGATAAGATCATGGAGTTGCAGTTTGGTGATCCTCATCTAGCGGAGTTGCGGGATAAGGCTCTTGGTAGAGAGAGTTCTAGTTTCTATGTCCAGGAGGATGGTGCTTTGATGACCGGTGATCGATTGTGTGTTCCGGATGTCGATGACATGAGAAGGTGGATCTTGAATGAAGCACATAATGCGCCATATGCTATGCATCGTGGTAGCACCAAAATGTACCAGAACTTGTAAAGTCATTATTGGTGGCCCGGGATGAAGAAGGATGTTGCGGAGTTTGTGGCTCGTTGTATGACTTGTCAGCAGGTGAAAGCCGAGCATCAGACTCCTGCCTGCAAGTTGAGATCTTTGACTATTCCGCAGTGGAAGTGGGAGCATATCACTATGGACTTTGTGATCGGGTTACCGAGGACCCGGGGTCGACATGATGCCATCTGGGTCATTGTTGACAGGTTGACCAAGTCAGCTCATTTCCTACCGATTCAGCCGACGGATACAATGGATAATCTGGCGAGGTTGTATGTTTCGGGTATTGTCCGTCTACATGGAGTTCCACTATCCATTGTGTCGGACAGGGATCCGAGGTTTACTTCCCACTTCTGGAAGAGCTTACACTCAGCTTTGGGTACTAAGCTGAATTTCAGTACTGCATTCCATCCGCAGACCGATGGGTAGTCGGAGAGGATTATACAGACACTGGAGGATATGCTTAGAGCTTGTGTGCTCGACTTTAGTGGTTCTTGGGATGAGACATTACCGTTGGTTGAGTTTGCTTATAACAACGGGTATCATTCCAGTATCGATATGGCGCCTTATGAGGCTTTGTATGGGCGGAAGTGTCATAGTCCGATCTGTTGGGATGAGGAAGGTCTGAGGCAGATGGTTGGTCCGGACCTAGTCCAGGAGACTGTTGATCAGATCGAGGTGGTTAAGCAGTGTATGAAAGCTGCTCAGGACCGACAAAGAGTTTTGCTGATAAGCATCGTCGGGAGATGGAGTACAGTGTAGGTGACAGAGTTTTCCTTCGTGTTGCCCCCTGGAGATGTGTTATCCGGTTTGGGAGGAGGGCAAGTTGAGCCCTCGTTATATTGGTCCACATGAGATCATGGAGCGGATTGGTCCGCTGGCCTACAGGTTGGCTTTACCGGAGGAGCTGTCACGCATACATGATGTATTCTATGTTTCGATGTTGAGGCGTTATCGGTTTGATCCTAGTCATGTTGTATCCCCGACGGAGGTGGAGATTTCTGAGGATTTGACCTATGTGGAGGAGCCGGTAGAGATTTTGGCTTAGGAGGTGCGGCAGTTGAGGAGTCGTACCATCCCTATGGTTCGGGTCGGATGGAGCCGTCATTCTCCAAATGAGGCTACTTGGGAGGTTGAGTCCCAAATGAGAGAGCAGTATCCACATCTGTTCTGATTTTCTTGTCTTGTAAATTTCGAGGACGAAATTTTAATAAGAGGGGTGGAATTGTAACGCCCCGGATTTTCATAATTTAATTTATGGAATTTTCGGAATTTTTATTCCAATTTTACCCTCGAGGAATTTCCGGATTTTTGGTTGCGGATATAAATTATTTTCCCTTGGAAATGTTAATTTTAAGTGGGTGTAAAGGGGTGTTCGAGATTCGCAGGGTTGGAGAACCTGTTTCGGGGAGAAACGGGGTTTGCCGTAGTTCGAATCAAAACTACGTCGTTTTGATTTAAGAGGAAAAAAAAATTGTTGACCGAGCTAGGGCGGGTTGACCGCCCAGCAAAACCGAAACGACATTGTTTTGGCTAGGCGGGTCAAAAACCCTAACCCTCCTCTCCTCTTCTTCTTTTCTTTCTTTTCTCTTCTCTTCTTCTTCCTTCTCCTCTCGCTGCAACCTTCCCTTCTCCTCTCCTACAATTTCTTCCCCCCAAATCGTCACTCTACACCGATTCCCTCTCTCTCTCTTAATCTTCTTTACCTTTCTTTTGTTTTCCTCTCGCTCACACCCGCCAACGCCTCCATCTCTCTCGCTCGCACGACGCCGCTGCCGCCCCGACTCTTTCTCTACACAGCATCTAGGATGGGTCCACGAGGAGCCGCCGTGGCCTTCGGGTTTTACGCCGCGGCCACTACGGGTTGCAGAGGAGACCGAGACGAGGGCCGGCTTGAGCAAGACCGACGAGGAACCACTGGTAGTGGTGCTCCCTCCGTCGTCTCCGGTAAGCATCGCCTCCTCTATTCTCCTTGTTATCTCTTCGTTTTGTCTCTGTGTTGGTTCTGACCGGGTGTGCGTGTGCTGCGGTGTTGATGGTGGCGTGTGGTCGGATTGCTGGTGGTTGCTTAACGGGTTTGTGTTGTTGGCGGGTCGGGTGTGGTCGTCGTTGGTTGCTGCCGACAGTGGTGTTGTGTTCGGGCGGAGGCTTGAGTGCTGCTGTTCCACAGATCCGGGCAGATCCGGGTCGGAGCAGTGGATATCTTGTTAAGCATGCTAAGTCCTTTTCCGTCTCTTATTCGTTTTTATGGTGTATGTGTTGTTGAATTGGAGTTTCTGGGCTGTGGCAGTGTTGTTGGGTTGTTTCTGGCAGTTTGGGTGAATTCCGGCGAGGTTGACCGGAATCCGGCGAGGCTCGGGAATTTTGCAGCGAGGCTCGGGTCACAGTTTTGGCATCACAGAATCTTCTTCGTCTTTAAATGGTATTTTCCGGATTTGGACTCGGGTTACCTTTTGTACATAATTAGTGGGGATTAATTGGATGAATGTACATATTATGACAATGAGATTTAGTGAAATACCGAGAGCGGGGATGTGAGAGTGTATGGCCGGAAATTTACCGACACGGGTAGAACCATAGACCGGGAACATTTGGGCTCGGGAATGACCTTAGAACGGTATTTAGGAAAACCCGAGCCCAGGCCCAACTAACTAACTTTAAAAACCTTGAGACTTTGATGGACCTTAAGATATGGGCTTGAGGCCCAATGGTATAATTGGTTAGATAGTGACTTTAAGGAATGGGCTCTAAGCCCAAATTCATAATGGGATTTATTGTGGACTTGCGGAAGTGGGCTTGAGGCCCAATGGTATAATTGGTTAGATAGTGACTTTAAGGAATGGGCTCTAAGCCCAAATTCATAATGGGATTTATTGTGGACTTGCGGAAGTGGGCTTTAGGCCCGGGTAATTGTCTTGGACTTAGATGAGCTTAAGCCAGGTGAACCTGATTTGCTGGAGTTTAGGTGAGAGAACACCTTGTTGGGCTTAGACCTTGAAACCTCATAATCTACTAACTAGGGTCGGGTTTTACCCGGTTGAGCATTTAGTTATCATGCATGCACGGTTTGGTTGAATTGTTTTGTAATTGTTTGTGTGTGCCGGTATTCAGGCACGGGTAATACCTCGGGAGCTGGAGGATCTGTCTTGGGGAAAGCTCCACAGGATAATCGTCGTTGAGGTGACTTTATAAGTCTTTTTATGTTCGTATGCATGTGCTTGTTAGGTTGGTTTGTATGAGTTGCATGCCTTGTTTGCTAACATGCCATGATCTGTATTGTGTGCCTGTGTGTTACTAGTTGGCTAATGAGCATGACTTTTAAATTGTTATGGGATATAACATGTGGAGTGATTTTGGGTGATATGTGTGATGTACTGTAGGTTGGAAACCCGGATGCTTGATTGAGTTAATAATTCACACAACCCTATTAAATCACAACTCTTGGCGCACATGAACTTATAAGTATGAATAAGAATAATGTACAATAAAAGATAGGTTACTGTGTGCTGATGACCGGTTGGTTCGAGCGGGAAGTGATACCCCTCGGGTTTGCATGCGGGATAGCATGGTATATGCAGTTTAGCATATGGGTCTGTGATGACCGGTTCCACCTCCCCCCTTCTACCTCCCCCTTTCTACCTCCCTCTTTCTCTCTGTCTCTCTCTCTCTCCCTCTATGGTTATATTTGGGCTTCATGCCTGGATATATTGGGCTTACGCCTGGTCGTCTCATGAGACGGGACCGAGCTCGACGCACACAGTTGGGGGGCCTGAATAACAAATATAAAAAGAAAACTTAACGCACAAACGGATGTAAATCATAAACTGTTTGCTTATATGTTGTTGGCATGATAGTACCGGTTATTGTGTGTTTGCTTACTTGTGCTTGTTTCTCTACTTTCCTTTCGAACTTGCTTTGCACATCTACATAACTATATTTATACTGCTCACTGAGTAGGCGACTCACATAATCGCCACCGTTGTTTTTCAGACTCTTAGTTAGCGTGCAGTCTCTCTCTTCCTTTCCGGAGTACGGACGTGGATATCCCAGCAGGTAGCTGTGCTTCTTCTCCCGGTTGGATCCATAGAGTCGACATGCATATCATTTTTCTTCTCTTGTTTTACTTTGTTTATTTCTTCCGCTGCATTGGATTTTGTTGAGATGTCATTCTTGATTTTGATTACTTTATCGGCGGGTTGCCGGGATTTGATACTTGGTGATGTTTCGGCGGATTGCCGGGTTCACTTATGGCTTGATAAGCCGGTATTCTCTTGTTCTTTATGACATCTTATTTTATTAAGATTTTTAAATAATGTTTTGGTATTGGATTTCGTGTCCCGGGTTTTAGGGGCATTTTGGTAAATTTCTTTTGATTAAGTATTTTATTTGTAAAAATTGGGACACGGGTGTTTCAATATAATCCATATTTATTATTTATTTCCAGATTATATTTATTATTATTATTTTATTTAATAATCGGACTGGGCCATGAGTAGTGCAGCCCAGGCCTTCTACTGTGCCAGACCAAGGTCCAAATAGGAACCCAGGTCAAGCTCAAGCGTCGGCCCAGACCACACAGCCCACGCCACAAATGCCTTAAGCCCAAATGCCCAAGGATCCAGACCCACTGACCCGTCGGGTCCGTCCGACCCAACCACGACCCATCCGGGTCGTCTTCAACCTATGGCGGGTCTGCTCACCTGCAGCAGTGGTGGCGTGATGAACAGGGCGAGCGGTAGCGGCGAATGGCGCGACGAAAGGTGAGGCGCAGCTGCGGTGGTCGTCGCTGGAGGCAGTGATCGCGCGGGTGGTGGAGGTGCGATCTGAACCTACTGTGGCTTTGACGGTGCTGCAGCGACGAGGGAGGAGCGACAGCAGAGGGGCTGGCCGTGGAAGGGTGATGCAGGGTGGCGCGGCGTCGCTGGGACCATGAGGGAAACAGCGGCCGATTGTCCGTGTGCAAAAGGAGGCGGACCCGACTCGGCAGTAACGGGTTTTCGGGTCTCCTCCTCGGGTTTCCTCTTCCTATCGGCGCTTCCGGCAGCGGCTGCGGAAGGGGAAGGCTGCATCGAGGTCACGACGGCACGGGGAGGAGGCTGGTGGTGGCGGTGACGCGAGAAGCAGCCCGGGAACTCTTCCTCGTGAACAGTAACCGTAGGGGTGACGAACTGTTCATCTTCATCCTTTTTTTCGTTTCTTCGTTTTTTGTTTGTATTTGTTGGTTCAAAGAAATGCTCTGCTGGTTAGAGAATAGTCGTGCTGATAACGTGTTATAAATTACACTTCTTTGATGAAGAAAAATGATGAAGAAAATTGAGGGGAAGCGGGAGAAGGAAGGAGCAGAGGAAGAGAGCTCAGTGTATTTCTCATTTCATTTCATTGTTTCAAACTCAGCATTGTACACTATAAATAGCAGGGGTGGGTGTAATAGTAACATCCACGTTTATTTTATAACACATCCATTAAATATTGACTCATATTTTTAGTATTCTTCTTGTCATCTTGTATAAGGTTAGCATAGTTCAGTTTTTTTTTTCTTCACTAAATCTTTGATAAGGTAAATATATGGTCCGTACTATTTCAAAAGTATCGTTTGGGGGTCTGTACTATTTTTTGTCCCTTTTATGGGTCTATACTCTTATTTTTTGTCTCTTTTATGGGTCTCGGGTATATAGTCCGTACTATTTCAAAAGTATCGTTTGGGGTCTGTATTATTTTTTGTCCCTTTTATGGGTCTATACTATTATTTTTCGTCTCCTTTAGGGGTCTCAGGCAGTCCACGTCATCAGCAGGGCTGCCTGAGACCCCCTAAAAGGAACGAAAAATAGGAGTACAAACCCGTAAAAGGGACAAAAAATAGTACAGACCCCCAAACGATACTTTTGAAATAGTATGGACCCTATATATGCGATTTAGTCGAAAAAAAAACTCGTTTACTAACCCCTAGGGAAACTACCGTAAAGTCGAAAATGGCCATAACTTCTTGTCCGGAACTCGTTTTGGTTCAAAAAAATTTTCCCCATTCTTATTTTAAAATGGTCTAATGGATAGTATCAGTCTCCACACTTAGCTCGAAATTTGAAAAATTAGCATAAAGCTCTTGTCGTAAATTTGAAAATAGACATAACTTCTCGTCCGGAATTCGTTTTGGTTCAAATTTTTTTCCTCGTTCTTATTTTAACATGGTGTAAAGGATAGTATCATTCTCCACTCTTATCTCAAAATTTGAAAAAATATCAGAAAAATGATGTACTAAATCCTAGGGAAAGCGACCGAGAACAAGAAAAGGGCCATAATGAGTTATTAGTTCCGGATGAGAAGTTATAAGGTCTGTACTATTTCAACAGTATCGTTTGGGGGTCTATACTATTTTTTTTCCCCTTTACAGGTCTATATTCTTATTTTTGTCCCATTTAGGGGGTCTCGGGCAGTCCACGTCATCAGTGGGGCTGCCCGAGACCCCTAAAAGGAAAGAAAAATATGAGTACTGACCCGTAAATGGGACAAAAAATAGTATAGACCCCCAAACAATACTTTTGAAATAGTACGGACCATATATATGCGATTTACCCAAACTGAACTAGATTGTTCAATTTCACTCGTATCAATTTACCATCATGAAGTACTAGATGACGTGACCTCTTGATAGAACCAGCCAATACTCAATACACAATTTTCACTGAGAGGAGTGTAGACAGGGCCGGATCCAGGATTTTTGGTTAGGGGGGGGGCAAGTTTATATGAGAATATAAAAAATAAAAAATAAAAGTTATATTTATAATTTATGTAGAATATTACAAAATTATCGTAATCACGCTCTGCGAGGTTTGAATGAATCAAAATCATCAATTATTTGGTCAATTGAAAACTTCTCAGCAATTTCTCTTTCAATGTAGATAATCAAGTAGTTTGCTAGAAAATCAACCTCCATTTTGTTACGCAATCTTGTTTTGACAAGTTTCATGGCCGAAAAAGCTCTCTCTATAGTTGTTGTTGACACCAGAAGAGTCAATATAAGTCGAAGAAATCTATCAACAAGAGGAAACAATCTTGATTTTCCAGTTTCAACTAATGCACGACACAAGTCAGCAGTCGTAGATAAATTCTTCAAATCTGGATGGTTGAGTACATCAATCTTGTAATGCTCAAGCTAAAACTTTAGTTGAATTTTCTCTTGTTCAAAATAGTCTTGAGGATAAAACAACTTCACAAGCTTGCATATATCATCAACATTGAAAGACTTATAAGAATTGCAAGGATCCAAAGCTGAACTGAGAATAAGAAGTTCGGTTGCTTGCTCGCTAAATCTATTATTCAACTCTTCCAGTTGATGATCAATGGCAACTGTAAATATATCAATACGATAATGATGCTCAACTGTGATAGTATCTTTATAACGACGAGACCGAATAATGTCTGAAAAGTACGCGGACTTTTCTAGAACTTCAATGTTTTGCTTATTGCAAAATGCAGTCACTTCCTTTAGAAAGGAATCCCAACCATCATCCCTTAACTTTTGGATTAACTTTTTGGTGCTTGATACTAGTTGCATAGCATTCAGTATGTCTTGAGTTTTCTTTTGCAAAGCCTCGCAAAGATCATGTGTGATTCTCATAATTTCTTTCATCACCAACATGCCAAACACAAAATCAAATGATTTTAGGCATTTAAAATCAAAAGTAGCTTCCCCGCGCTGAGAAGAAGTAGATCCTTGAATGGCAATATTTTCAAGAAGTGTGCAAGAGACACTATACATGTTTAAAAGCCTGCAAATTGAATTAAAATGAGAACTCCATCTAGTATCACCTAGATGCTGTAAAGTACCAATTTGGTTTTTTCCTTTGCCTGTATCAAGCTCATCTTCTGCAATTGATTGTGCATTCTCGGCTTTTTTCAAACCTTGTAATTCATCTTTGCGCTTAGCAGAACCAGAAATAATGTTGACAACAAAGGATAAATTTTGAAAAAAGGTGTAGATATCTGCAACTTCTTTAGCTGCTGCAACAAGAGCTAACTGCAACTGATGAGCTAAACAATGAACATAATATGCATATGGACAGTCTTGAAGGAATAAAGCTTGTAATCCAATCCATTCTCCACACATATTGCTAGCTCCATCATAACCTTGGCCTCTAATGTTTTGAACATCAAGTCCATGACGAGATAAAATAGCACAAATCTCTTTTTTAAGAGTTAAAGCACTTGTATCTTTTACATGCACTATATCCAGAAATTTTTCTCGAATAAATCCATCTTTATCAACAAATCTTGTAACAATAGCCATTTGTTCTCTACTTGATTCATCGCGTGCCTCATCAACAATTAAACAAAATTTTGCAGCGCCATTCTCGGTACGAATTACTGCTTCCACATTCTTAGCATAAACTTGCAAAATCTCCTTTTGAATATCATGTGCTGCATAAATAGAATTTTGTGGGGCATTACCCAAGACAACTGCACCTACTTCCTCACTATATGATCCCAAAAGTTCAACCATTTCAAGAAAATTACCTCGATTTTTGGATCCTGGCCGTTCATCATGTCCTCTCAAAGCACAAGCTTGGAATGTAAGCCATCTAACAGCATCTATTGAGGCCTTAACCCGCAAGCGATTTTTCGCAATCTCTTCTGAAGTTTGCTTCTCCAGAAGCTTATAAATGCGGAAAGGTTGGTTTTTCAAATTTTCGAGGCATTCGGCAGCAAATTTGTGAACTGAGCTTGGACCTTTCCCTATATGTGATAAAAATACACAATCTTCTCCACAATTAACTTTCTTCCAGTTGTTAAAACCTTTGACTGTGAACATATCGTGCCCATATTTTCTACTTTGGTTAGCAAATAGATAACATGGAAAACAATAAACGCTATCTGTTGTCGGGGAATATTCTAACCACAAAAAAATTGTTAAACCAATGAGCTTGAAACCGACGAGGACGCTTTGTTTTTGATAATGGATACTCATTCAATATAATTTGATACGGTCCCATCTTGATATACGCCCGACGAATTTCGTCTTGTTGACTAGGAGGATAGTGCCAAAATGGAGGACGTCGACCTGGATTGAAGCGCCCCGACCCGTATTTACCGTACAGGGTAAACCCGTGCCATAACTGTTCTTACTACAGTAGTAGACAGTACATACAAAATATAATACAATACACGCAAACCACATATACAATATCCGACACCCGACCTCGGGGTCCATTATTCAAGCCAACATTCTAATATGATCAACATCAAATATAATACAGCAGCAACAACAAATTCACAATAGAAAAACAAGCAGCGGAAGACTAAAATGCAGATGCAGCGGTGTATGGATCCGGGTCAGGTGGAGAAGTAAGCAGCAGCCAACGAACATCGTACCTGAGCTACGATCAACCAAACCTACGGGATGAAACCCCGCAGGCGAGGGGTGAGTCCGAAGTGCTCACCGACGAAGGATAAACAGAGATATATTCAACTGTAATACTTTCGAAATAAGCACAACAATCTCAACAGTAAACACAACCAATCACAACACAAGAAAACTACCACAAGCAACTAACCAAGACGGTAATGGTGGTGGTGGCGGCTGAAAGGAAAAAGGAAAGAAAAGAAAGGAAAAGAAGGAGGGATGGGGAAAACGGCGACGTGGCAGTGGTATTGTGTGTTTGTGATGTTTGTTTTTTTGTTTTTTTTTCTTTCTGGTTGTGAATTTTGCAGAGAAGAGAAAAGAAACTGGTTGCATGTGAGTTGCAGAAGAGATGAGAGGAAAGGAAATAGACAGGTTTCACGGGCATAACAGTGAAGACAGAATCTCACGAGCACACAGGAGAAGGCGGCTGCTTTATGCAGTCGTGTCCCGTCCGGTCCAGAAAATATTAATAATACCCCCTTGACTTAATTTCTGGCCCGATAATTTGAGGTTAAACCTGACTTTTCTCGACATTCCTGGACCCGAAAAATTCCAACTTTGGTCCGGAAAATCCGCAGAAAAATCCCGAGCGTGGGACAGGGCTCGGTTTCGGATTCCGAAGCGTAAATTACCGTTAATTAATTATTCAAGATTAATTTTGATGGTAAATACGGTAAAATTAAATTATTACAGTAGGTAAAAACATGAAAATTACCGGGGCTGTTACATGGATCTCGCTCTAGTGAATTAATATCAATATTCTCTATCCTTCAAAATTTAGTGGGAGGTTCCTCAGAAATAATAGGAGGTTGTTCCCAAATTGAAGCTTGTTCTAGTGTTGGTGCATTAATACTAGGCATATGCTCATCAGACATTTGATCATCAATACTTGTTCTTCTGGCAGATCTGATGAAATATTTGGTTTTTTCTTCTTGAAATATGAATATTAACCTAAAATAAATATTAAAAAATAAAACATATCACGATTCATAATTTTCAAAGTAAAAAATTCTATAACAAATAATCTTTAAAGTCACGTGAAAGAAAGAAACATTCAGATGGGTTAACAAAAATTGTTTAGATCAGATAATAGACTAATGGGTCAGTGGTTGCACCAATGAAAAGTGGGAAACAGCAGTTGATAACTATGCTTTATGGCACGCAGCCAAAATAATTAATATAGCAATCAGAAAATGGCCACAATGAGAGGTTCTAGTTCGCATCATCCTTTTGTAAAACAGATACGAAGCATGCACTGATATGAAATCAAATATAGCATAACATGATCTTTATTGATTGGTATTGTTTGAGTACAATGGATGGATTGAGTAAGAAGAATAGAGAACGGGAGAGAGGGGAGAGCCGAGAGAGAGAGAGTGTCCGGGTGGGAGAATGGACCAAAAGTCCCTTTCCTTTGATATTTTCTCTGTATATATAGCACAAGACAATGAGATTATATGGTCCACGTGTCACACTGTTATAGGTCATAGGTGGATTTCCTTTGGATAAGCTCGGTTCCCCCGGATAAGCCGATGTAGAGGGCCTCTCGGGCCTCCAGGTTCTAGGCCTCGTCCATAGGCTCTCGGGTCAAGGGTCTTCAAGTCAAGGGTCTCCAGGTCTAGGGCCTTCGGGTCAAGAGTACTTAGCCACGGGTCCTTGTCATCCAAGTCCACATGTTGTGGGATGTCCAGAGGTCCTGATTTCGGGGGCCTCATTCACGATCATGAGCCTCATACATCTTTGGGCCCGGCCTCGGTTATTATCCATTGGGCCTGTTCACGGGCATAGGCCCATTTATATCAAGAGCTCCCCAAATGGTCGAGCCTGAGAGCTCGGGCATTTGAATCTTCTAGGCAACATGATACGCTCTGGCTGCCTCGTTAAAAACCTTATCAGGAAAAACCCGGTGGGATAAAAACCTGATGAAGGGAAAAAGAGTGCAGCTCGCGTTCTATTTTTCTTCTTCCGGCATTTATTGATGTCACAGTAGTGTTATGATATGATCCTGCTTGGCCGCTTCCCCA